>PVJX010000646.1:0-165174 GCA_004027295.1 Dolichotis patagonum
TAATCTGAAGCCCTTTATAACTTATACTGTCTTATTATGACTGATCTTATTTGAATCTGGTTTGTTAGATTGCTACTTTGTATTGACTGATTTTATTTAAATCTGTTATGATGGATAGCATCAAGTCTAAGTGTATAGGCAACTACACTGAAGATGACAAGATTCATTAAGATACCCACTCTGGTTTGATTATTACTTGCTTTTGAAGTCTTATAATGTCTCCAATGCTTCATTTTTATTAATGTTGTTATACACTGCTGAGACATCATGGTAACCATTGTAGATCACCTTGTATTGCGATTTTATGTGACTTTTCTGCCTCATGATTTTCTAGGAATTGTTTTGTTTTATATTGCTTTGTTTTGTTTTTCCTGCTAATACAGTAATGATAGATATACAAGTAGAGACTCATGTATGTGTAGAGCTTATAAACAGTTTACCAGAACCAACTATATAACACATGTTGAAATGAACAACTACTTTGAAGAAAAAGAGACACTACAATACCCAGTGCTGATTCCATAATTGCATGATGTGAAGTCCAGCAAAACTATCACTTTTTGTTTAAAGTGATCTTAGCTTGCTTTGCCGTGTTTAAGTTCAACACACACGAAGGTATGGACAGCTGTTTTGAGGAGAATGAGAGACACTATGACAGCCATTCTTGGCTTCCCTAATGTCTGGTCTTGAAGACCTGAAATGCCCTCCTCGTCCTGCTCAGATCAATTCCATACTATGTTGTTTCATGTGAATTCCCTATATGTGACAATATGGACAACTATTTAGAAGAAAACAAGAGTCAATATGATAAAAAAAAAGATTTAATGGTAATCATGCTTTCCCATTTCATTGCTTTGAAGCCTTTCAATGTTTTCATATATCAGTTGGAATGGTTTTATTCTGTTTTGTTTGACTTTATTATGTGTGATGGTATGAACAGCTGTTTTGAAGAAAACAAAACATTATGGCAGCCATTGCTGATTTAATATCATCTTCCTTAGATGTCCTACCATGCTTCTACTCTGCTATTACCATCGGTTTTATCATGTTGTGTCTTACTGGGATTTTAATATATGTGATAGTATAAACAAATCTTTTTATTCAAAATGAGATATTATAATAGCCATTAATCATAGTTATTCAGTTCAGAATGTCCTGTAATTTTTTTACTCTCTTGAATGGTTTTATACTATTGTGTTATGTTTGATATTATTGTATTTGAGCCTATGCTCAACTATAGCAGAGAAAGATATAATTTGATAGCTACTGTTAATTTCCGGTTATCTTATTGCAAAGTGTTGTGTTGCTTATGTTGTTCTGTTCTGATCTGCTTTGTTCTGCCTTCTTTTGTTTTGTTCTCTTTAAAATAAAAAAAAATACTGGTCAGAGAAGAGCTAGAGTGGAAATATTCAGAGGTGTCCCCTTAAATGTTTGACCAAATGTATGCACACCAGTGACCCAATAGAATAGGACAGGGAAAGAGCAATTTCCAGGGAAAATGCTGTCTCTGTAAATAGGAGGAGCATAAACTGAGCAACGTCACCCAGTGGGGTTAAATGTAGGTTAGATTCTGCAGACAGAAGCGTCACTGGTGAAAGCTGTTCCAGAAGCAGACGAATATTTTTCAAAACTTTTGGTGAAATATAAACATTGTTTCAGACCAAAAATGTCCACAAAAACACAAAACTAAAGAATCACTGCCACAGACTAATGCTATAAGAAATGTTAAAAAACAAAAAAAGACTGTATGACCAGAAGACAAATAATACCAGATATAAAATTGAATCTGCAGGAAGTCATAATGATAACAGAAATGGTGGATAAACAAAAGATTTTTACATTGTTGTGACAATAGCTTTAAAAGGGCTGGGATTTAGCTCAGCAGCATAAGCTCCTGCCTGGGAGCATGAGGTCGTGAGGTCGTAAGTTCGATCCCTGGTACCAAAAAAAAAAAAAACAAAAAAACCCAACAGCAACCAAAAAAGCTTTAAAAATAATTGACACTTAGAAAAATAAGTATAGTGTATTGCAAAACACATATACAGAGTGTTCATATTTATATATGGGTTTAAAAATTCATCTTTATTAATTTTCCCTTGACTATGCACACAGGCATTCTATATACTAGATGTAATTGTTATTATTTACTCCACTTTAGATAGGCAGTGGACCCCTTCACCTAGCACACTGCTTGCACCAGGCTTTCCTCCGCAATGACAAAATGAAAGCCAGGTCCAATGCTCTGTAACAGTGGCTCTATAGATGAGAGGAGATAAATTATTTTCTCTGCTTATAAGCAATGAAAAGAGTAATCACTTTAACTGATGTCCTTCTAAAGATGGAATGTTAGCAGAAGCAAATCCTCTATGCAGTACCTCTGTGTGGAAGTGTACAGTTAAGATCTATACATTTCACTACATGTAAGTTTTATTTCAATAAACAGTACCTGAGAACATAGAAAGAGTTACTACAACTCCATTCCCCAGTAAATAATAGAGGTTTTTTTCTTCTAATGGCTCATAAGAAGAATTTGCTGAATCATATAAGAAATTAATTTTACTCTAGAATAAAAGACAGTATTATATATTCCAATCATTAATTCTAAGTCCTTAATAGGCATTTTAGATATAGGTAAGAAATGTAGTATACTTATCAATATGGAAAGTAATAGGTTTGAAATTTAAATAAACTGGTTCTTAAAATACAATGTACCATCACAATAAAAGTTGCCTTTTTTGTCCCTTTGATGAATAGATTTTTGTGAGTCAGTCAGAAGAATGAGTTTAAAGTTGGTGTCTTAAATTTGACCTTTCGCTTTGTTATTCATTAGCAGTATGTCACCAAATGAGCCATTTCTCCAGAATTCATTTTTCTTATCAATAAAATTAGAGTACTACTAATTATGTCACAAAACTCTTATGTAGAATATGTAAAAGCACAAATTATTTGTATAAAGAAGCATCAAAATATGACCAATACACAGTATAACTAATGCATTGGAATACAGTGATTTACATTATTTGAGTTGTATTACCCAGATATTTGCCGATTATGTTTTATTTTTCTGTTGAAGTTTAAAGTGTCATCACAACTTTATTAATGTTTAAACAATTAGCTTTGCTACCTCCTCCATATGTAGTTGCATCATGTCAATGTTGTATCAATAGTACAGTAGTCTTATCAATAGTCTTCTTACTACCCTCTGAATACTTACTACCCTTACTACCCTCTGAATACAATCTAAACTTCTTGGCTCCTAGAGCATTTATGGAGTTGCTTCTGCCTGGCTGCCTCTTTAGTCTCTCCTTCCAGCATTCCTCATCCTCTGTTGAGTTTCTTTATGTGATGCTAATTTTTTCTTCATGTATTTTCACATGCTGCTTTCAATAAAGATTTAACTCCCTTTAATTTCCTACTTGACAAATTCTGAATTTTTTAAAATATTTAGTTCAAAGGTAATTATTCTTTGGAAGACTTTTGTAACTGTCTCAACATATGACTGACTTGATGTAGGCAAAAATTTACACGTGCTCCCATCTGGGTTTATCACACTGCAGGTACCTTTACTAATAATGTATTATTTTGTATTAAAACTTTAATAATTTGATGAACCATGGATAATTGTAAGTCATAATCTTTGTTTCAGAAGCACCTAAAATATTATAACATACATAAGTTTTCATATTTCAATGAATGACTAGAAAATGTGAATATAGGAGCTTCATTTTTTGCTTTTGGTTTAGTAACTACTTCTCTTGATAACACATTGTTTTCATCTTAATCCTACAGGCAATGAATAATTTATTTTATGAGATCCTTAGCTATAGAAAATCTTTGAAAGTGCTCTTTTTTCAAAAGAAAATATGTTTGCTGAGAATTCTGAGAACAGGTGAAGATTATTTTTTTAATTGCTGTATTTTTCCTTTTCTCAAGATGTTTGAAATCAAAATTATTCAGCTGACTTGTATCTAGATACAAATTTTATAGATTCCAGTTCACCCCGTTCACATCAGCTGGGACAGCTATTGTTTCAGAAGCCACATAGTAGAATCCACATTACCCAGGAGGACAGTTCCTGTTGCTGGACAATACCAAAACAAGTGTACAAAATTACTACTTTTTAAAAATAACTGTCTTAAAGGATCTTTGTCTCCTCGCAAGCTCATTAGGCTTTTGAATGAAATGTGAGTTTCTATAAAAACTAGGATAAATGGCTTAAAACTCAACCCTGCATTTAAGAAAGTAGTAACTCAGAGATTCTGGAAGATGATGGATCATTCCAGAACCTTCTTTAAAGTGATTCCTCTGTCCTTTTAGTCTTACATTAAATACTTACAATTTCTTAAAGTACCAGGAGGATGCATGGCAGGCTTAACTGTGTATGTGGAAAGCACAGTTCACCTCACCTGTTTTCTTGTCACATGTCCCTGTGTACACTTGGTAATCTTTCTTGTTGAGTTCAGACTAATATCCAGAAATCTTAACAGAACCCCCACCCCCCGCCAAGCAGTTGTCATCCACTAGTGGTTAATCAGTGAAAAATGGGGGAGTGATGGGTCCATCCAAGCAGAGACTAATTGTGTCTTTCCTATAGCACTGAAGTATGTAGCTCATAATCGTATTTTTGGGCACCATGGACTCTATATCTATGCTGCATGGATTCAAATCTAGCCTTCAGGTTGTGTGATCTTGAGATTGCTTAACTTCTGCTACACTAAGAATAAAGTGAGACCCAATTCATAGGATTATTGAGAGAATTTAATCAATATTTATAAATATAGCATAATTCATATAGTAAGTTGTGAAGAAGTGTTTGCTAGATAAGGTTAACATTTCTAACTTTTAAGACCCAAGGCATGACTTTTGTGAAGATAACTAGCCTTTAATTGAAAAACTGATGTGAGAGATTATTTTCTTGTATTACAGAACCCATGTAATTATATACCTTACATTAATTCCAGAACAATATCATAAATCATTAAAAATCCATATTTTTAAAAAAAGTGATTTAAGAAATGATTAGACTATATATATATATATATATATATATATATATATAGTTGTTTTTTTTTTTCTTTTGTACCAGGGATCAAACGTATGTCCTTGCACTTGCCAGGCAAGTGCTTGTGCCACTGAGCTAAAGCCCTGGACCTGACTAGTATGTATTTTAAAAGATGCTTCCAAAAGATCTGCCTCTAATGGGAAAATGGACAATAAATTACAAATATATTTTTACATATTAAAACAAGAATGAAGGCAAAAATGAAAAGAATAGATAAAATGAATTGTATACATAGTCTATTGGCAGACTTCAAGGAGTCTAAATAGATGCTTAAATAATGGAAATGTGGGAATCCTCTTTAGCAATAGAAATTTTGATGTATTTTCTCATTAATCAGGTGAAAATTGGAATGTTTTCTCAGTGTCAGTTTAAGGTATTAGATCCTATTTCATTGTTAATACAATGCTAAAGATTGTGCTTCTTTGGAACATGCAGTCTTAACCCTACTTTAGGTTTATTTGTCTGTAAGATTTCTGGATATTGACTGGATATTTTCCTCTAATAAAGAATCTTGTACTTCAGAAATTACTACCTTCCATGATTTTAGTTTTAAGATCTCAGCCAAATGCCTTGAGCAAGGATTATCTTTGAATCCTAAACCCACATTTGTCATTATTTTCACAAATGGCAGCATTAGCCTTTGTAAAGAGGTTATTTTAATGAGGTTAATATTGTCTTTTAATAGCAGTACTTTAAAGTCTTTAAATCTATTGGTTCTGCTTGTATGGTTAAGTGAAGATTTTCTTTCAGAAGAGAATTAAATTTTCAGCTCAGTAAAGGCTTTAGAAAGTTACATATTTTGTCCAAATTTAATAAAAGATTTTTTTGTATCATTTTGTTAGCTTAGAACCTTTGAAAGGCAGATATCAAAGTATGATAGATACATATTCTATTTTCTAGGAGAAACTGTATCTAAGGGAAAGTGTATCTAAGGAGAACTGTATCTAAGGGAAAACGGGGAATAAGCTCAGAAAGACTGGGCAAGCCATTAGATTGTGATGCAGATCTGATCATTATTAAGAAGAAAAGTAAAGAAGTAAGATTGAGTGCAAGAGTCTAACATTGTAGCACTGCTCCGGACTTGATCTATTCTCATCAGAAGCGCTCCCATCTCTGAAGAGCTGTCCTGCCTTAGTATGCTGCTTGCTTTGGCATTGGTTGGAGACAGCACTGAGAAGTGGGTCCACCCAACAGAGGTAATGGATTTCAGAGCGTAGCTGGCTGAGTTAGTTATAGGTCGTTTATGCTCCCCACAATGAGAAGTCTGACAGGCCCATTTGCAAGACCACCATTCCTTGTGATAGTAAACAATGTTGCCATTGCTAGGGAAGATTACACTTATTGTTTATATGTATTTCTTCCTTGTTCTTATGTAATAAGGATAACTAGCTGGATTGGTAGCATTTCCCATCACTGGACAAAATACCCAAGACCTAGAATTTAAGGATGGAGAAGTTTAATCTGATTCATGTTTTCAGAAGTTTCAGTCTATGGTTTGCTGATTCCAGGATGAGAACATCATAGCAGGAGGATTTGATAGAGTAAAATTCTTCACTTCATAGCAGTCAGGAAGCAGAGAAGGGTAACTGTTTTAGAGAGGAATAGACCAGAGTCCCTACATAACCCACACAGACACAGCTGAATGTGCATTTTACTGATCCCTGGGCAAGCCAATCAAGTTGACAATCCTGCTTAATTGTCTCACTATTATTTTATTAACCAACTACAGTACGGCACTTGTTTTAGGAAATTTATCCTTATTAACCTTTAACTTAGATATAAATATACTTATATTAGTGATGAAAATGGATAAGAATAATAAATAATGTGTATGAAGTCATACTCCAGATATCATTTAAGTAGATGCTGCAATGTGTCATTTCAATAGATGCTGGAATGATAGGTTCCATATCATGAATGTAGTTGAATGATAGTATTTATAGTTATTTTTCCTGTGTCCTCTTTGGATAATATTTTTGGCTCTCATTTGTCATTTTTCATCAAAATCTTTCTAAGAATGGTATTTCTGAAATATTATCCTCTATTATTTAGGAAATGATCTCTTCTAGCAAAGATGATAATAAATGCTAATAAGTATAACATGTTTCCTCACAAAAAGTTCTCTTATATCTGAGAACCTTTTGTGCATAGAAAAGAACATGCAACATTATTTGGTCTTTGCTTAATGCTCACACAAATGTAATAAAATATTTTAAACTATTTTTGGTCTTTTGTACATTTTAAATACCACTAAAATTAAACTAGAATCATGAAATTATTATGATTGATTCATTGTACCTTAAACAGAAGGCAAAGGAGAAATAACCACAGTTATCACTAACATAATTACTTCATTTATACTCAAACTATCTTTAGGGTTTAATCAATTCTTTGTAACTTTTCTCTTTGCTTATCTTTCAAGTATTGTAATATAATTGTTTTGATATTTTTAAATGGTTTAATGTATTACTTTATTATCCTAGAATTGTTGTTCTCTTACTTGACTAAAAAGAACAAAAACAGGTTAGAATACTTGATTTATTAGCCAGCAAGTTCTTGGTTGACTCTTGTATCTGCCTTGCTTCTCTCAAGATAATTCAAAGTTGAGCCGCTAATATGTACGGTGGGATATTATTCACCCTTCAAAGAGAAGACTATTATGACATTTATTATAATATGAATGAAACTAGAGGGCACTATACCAAGTGAAATAAGCCAGATACAGAAAGAAAAAGTCTACATATACAGAATCTAAATCTTGTACATGGACTGTATGACAGTTGAACTTATACAGAAGCAGAGAGTAGAATAGTAATTACAAAAGCTTGAAGATGGAGGGAAAGGGGCATACTGGTCAAAGTTTTCAAAATCTCAGATAGGAAGAATAAATTAAAATCTGTTTCACAGGATGGTGACTACAATGAATGATATTTTACTATACATTTCAAAATTGTGAAGAGAAGAATTTCAAATATTTTTACCATAAAAATTATATGAGGTGATGGATATGTTAATTAATGTGATTTAATTATTCATATATGTAAGTATATATTACATATACAATACCAACACTCTGTACCCATAAACATGTACAATAATTGACAGCTGAATTAAAAACAGACAAAAATAAAATCCTCAGATGAACCAATCATCTTCAAACTGAGCTTCTTTCTTACTATTGAACTTTCAGTTTGAACAAGAAGATAATTTTTATACTCATCCCTTAAAGTCTTTTAAAACAATTAGTAGAACGTGTTTGTAGTACATAGTGCTTACATTCCTTGTGGGGAATTTGTGCATGTGCGTATATCTTAATTCCTTTTTTTATCCCCTGTCCTTTATCCCTTGCCCCTCTATCCATTTCATGATCCCCTTCCCTTTTTCTGGCACTTGTTTACAGTACATAATGTTTACGTCCCTTGCATGGGGTTGGAGCACGTATAAAACGCATTTTAATTCCTTCCCTTCCCTACTTCCACTCTCCCCTCCATTTCTTGGTCCCCTAGCCTGTGAGAAAGCCTAACAGTGTCTCCTTACTTCCTATAATTCTTTGCTTCCTCTTTATGAGATGCTCTTACTGAAAACATAATTGGTATGTTATATTAAAGTTCTTTATTATATTTAATATAGTATTAAAGATAGTGCCAGTTAATTTAGCCCTTCTTAATCACATGTATTATTAATCACATAGGACTGTATGTGTCTACTCTGTCATTAGGTTCGTTGTGTTGAATGCTTTCCTTTTTATTTTTTCCACTGACTATTGTTTTCACAAAGACTATGAACTGGTCAGTGTTTTTGTTCTTGCTAAATTCTTACCTTTTTAAAGACTACTTGGTTTACTTATGCTTACTTTTCCTGTCATGCTTATATGAAGAGAATTGCAAGGTTATATTTAAAAGGCATGATTAATGAAATAGTACAAATATATTAAAACATACACACAATCTTCCTCTACCTAGTAAAATAATTATACTCATCCTAACATTCATTTTCTTTCTACTTGTCTATATGATCCATGTTAATCTTTCTTGTTTGAACATCACCACGTACTGTCTTTTTGCATATTCAGCTTGTCCTAGAATATATGTGGATGTAAGAATGGTCACTACTTGCCAAATTTCTTTCTTTCTTTCTTTCTTTCTTTCTTTCTTTCTGTCTTTCTGTCTTTCTGTCTTTCTGTCTTTCTGTCTTTCTTTCTTTTTTGGTACCAGGGATTGAACTCAGGACCTTGTGCTTGTCAGGTAGGAGCTTTTGCCACTGAACTAAATCCCTAACCCCCAAAAGTTTCTATTTTAAGTTGACTCTGCTTCCCTCCTAGCCATCCTTACTCTTTAGTACAACCAGTATATTCTAAACTTGTCATGAAGCAGTTATCCTAAATACAATTCTTGTTATTATTAGTAGAGAAGACTGAGACCTAAGTCAGAAAATAAGGGTTACACATGAGAGTTAATGAAAACCAAAAGAAATGGCGCTGCTACTATTGAGCCACTTTTAGTTGAAAAAGTATCTCTATTAATGGTTATGGATTTTATTGATCTTTTCAATTTAACTTGTTAAACTATCCTACCATTTTCTTAGTATTTCTACTCAGCCTTTCCACTATATTGATTCTCATCCTCTTGGGTAAATACTTGCATTTTATTGTGTTTCTCTTTTTAATTAAAGAGGAATTTTGAAGTCAGGAATTTCAACAGTAAAGCTTCACATGCTCATCACAAATTAATTGCCAATGTTATTTAACTATAGATGATAATTGAATAATTGGAATCTTAATGCATAGAAACAATGGGAGCTCTCATTTCCTCAGATCATACCATATTGGTGGTTGATACTCTCCTGATACAGTCCCAAGGAAGATAGCCAGCTAAGTAGGAATCCTAAATACATGGAGAATTACAAATTTCCTGCAGTTGAAGGAGGAAACATTTTTTAATTTGGAATGATGGATATCAGTGCTCATACATTTACTTTTCTTCTGATTAATTTTGTTTTCTAGTTAACAGTATGCGGTGGAGACAGATGATGGAGGTGTGAGAGTGTGACAACAACTGTACATAAAATGTATCAAAAGATAGTAGACAGCTAAATCAAACTGCAGATGATGGCTTTTCAAGGATCTGAATGATTGAATGGAGAAGGGTTGGAAAGCAAGGTACTTAGAGATTAGGAAGACAAATTCAGAAAAAACAGAAAAGCAACAGTATGACTTAATACTGAATCACACAGTTGTAATGAATAAATAGCTCAATGACCAGGGAACCAAAAAGCTAAATGGTTTCTAAGAATATTTTTCCAGCATTAAATCTGAAAACTTACTTAATCAATTTCCTCTAAAATATAATTGTACGTATAAGCAGTCCCAGACTCTTTAAGGGTTGATGTCAATAAAACCCACATTTTCCTATATGAAACATAAGGTCTTCTTTTGTGTACTGAATGGAGACATTTATAGAGCAGCTGGAAAAAGAGTATTTTGAAGTACTGTGCTATATCCTTCCCTCCTAACTAACAATGTAGTCTTCAGGTTGCATTGTTTTATTTGTCTACATGGCAGTGTTTGCACGGATGTTTCAATTTTTAAACAGCTTTACCTTTGGACTACACAAAGGAAAGTACAAAATTGATAACGCTAGTTTTCATAAGTAAAGACCTCAGGTATGTACTATCTTTAAAAGAAGACAGAAAGTCATCAATCATGTTGAGGGCAGTAAATTTTTAGCTTCACCCAAAAACTCATTGGACTGAAATTAAGACAGAAGTAGATGGTGTAAAATCACGAATACTATGAAAAATATTTAATTAGCTATATATGCAAAATTTTATTTTCCCTTCTGTTTGAAAACTTTCTTTCCCTTTCATTATCATATCTATTGTAAAAGAGCAGTTTGTGCTGCCATTGTTTGACCATTTTTCATGCCTAGATCTTGTAACCTGAGCCACTACTTCTAGGATAACAATATGTAATATATTAACTAGTGTTAATTTCCTACTATTTTTTGAAATTCTGTATTGTTTCTATCATTTTTTGTTTTGCTTTTAAAAATGATTTAGCTAAAATCTGTCTTTTTATGCAGAAAGTGATGAAAGAATTTTTATGTTCCTTTTCAGAGATGAGATCAATGTATTATTTCTAAAGGCATGGATTACCTGTATCTAAAAGGGAACTTATAAGCTAGTGGCACCTAGAAAAGAATCATTCTAGCACATTTGTTGGCATGTAGAAATGCTCAGTTAACATTTGTTGAAAACAGTAAGTGAATTAGATAGTAATAAAAACCACTACTAAGTGCAAGAAGTTAAAAAATCAAGTAAACAGCTGAATCAAAACCCCAGTTTCTTGCCATCTATCCAAGGGAAATTGTGTCTGGTGTCTGATGCTGCTAATAATTACACTTTGAGTCACTGAGTTGTAGGGCTGTAGCCCTCTGGTTAACCTTCATTTGTTCAGACAGCTCCAGTCACAGCTGCATCTGTTCCTGTAGTTACACTCAACATGCATTCAGTTTTCATTAGAAGAATATAAGCAATGACATCAACAATCAAATATTTCTTTCCTTAGGATAAACAAGCCTCTATATAAGCTGCTAAACTTATTTGTCATTTTAACAATAAGTTGGAAGGTTGTTTTCCTTTAAACCATAACTCCTGTTAGTTAAGACAATATGAGGTATATCACCACAGTTGATAAGGCACAACTTTAGAAAGATAGTCCAAAGGGTGCTTTTGTTTGGGGGAACTATGAGGGAAAAAAACATTCTTATCATGTTTCTTTTCTTTAGTTTGTTCAAAATTTTACATACTTGATTTAGTCAAACATGAAACTCATACCTGATTACTTATTACCAGCAGTTTTAGAAACATGAGATTTTATTAATTTTTTGGATTTTAATAATGACAACAAAATGAAACAATTCATGGTACAAACATGATCACAGAGGGCATTAATGTAATGCAATTGCACTTGTGTTTTTATCCAGGGACAGTTTATTTTCACCTCTTCATGTCTTTTTACCATGGTGTAATTTTCTGTGAAAAAGTTTATTTTACATAAGCCAAGATATTAGCAATACTATGCTACTTATTTAATACTCTAATAACTAACAACAACTCAATGAGAGATAGAGAAGAGATTGCTTAGGGTGTTGGGAGAAACAGTAGTATTTAAATCATTTGTTGATTGAAATTGATGAGAACCATGATTCAATTTCTGGGCATGTTCTGATATGACTTATTCCTAACCTAATTATGTCATCAAACTATCTTATCAATTTAGAGATTTTTTTTTTTTGGTACAGAGACTCGAACTCAAGACCTTGGGCTTGCCTGGCAGGCACTGTGCCACTGAGCTATATCCCCAGCCCATCAATTTTGAGAATTTTAAAAACTAACTTGTTTATTTCAGGCATTATATTTTACCAATGATAAATTGAGGGACAAAAACTAACACACATAGGTTAAGTGACTTATTCAAAGACACAGCACTTTGGCTTAGCTGATTGTTATTATTATACAACATCATACACCAGAGGTCAATGTTATAATGAAGCACAGAAAGACTAAAGGAAATATATTGATGTTTTGTATTTGATATTCATTGGAAATGTCTCTTCAAGGCACAACAGACAAATGCTTTAGAGAGAGACAGATCCTAATTCGGCACTGAGTGACTGTGATTTTATTTTTTGAATGCTCTTATCTTTTTTTTTTTCACCTGGGTAATAGTTTCTTCCTGAAAATTGTGTAGAGCTTTGTTAAAAAGTTGGTGTGTTTATTCAACAATTCTATACTAAACACCTCCTATTTGCAATACATTGCACTGAAAATTGCAAATAGATTATTCAAAATATGAGTGAGACTCTGTCTCTTTTTAGAGTTATTACCCTTTGTGCATGGCTTTGCTTTTCCTTTTCGAAATCCATATTTCACTTGTTAACTACAGAGACTTTGATAACATAAACAGCATGTGTTGAAGTCAGCAACTGTATTTGAGATTGGGAAATTAGAAGGGAATATAAAAATGATGTAGGTTTTAAATGATATAAAACAATTGGAATGATTTATGCTACACTGAATGCTTTTAGATTTGATCATGCAAAATTTGACATGTCTACACTAAATATGTCTTATCAGCAGTCATATTATGTTTATTTGTTGGAGTATTAGTTAAAAAATAATTCATGTAATATTTAATATGATGCTTATATAAAAGAAGTATTATTGTAATTTAAAGTACAAGGTTTCCATAGAACTAGAGATTGTGTGGAATATTTTTGGGTGCAGGTTCAATACATCATGTCCATACAAATGAAAATCACTTGCTTATTTTAGAACATCTTACCTCATTAATATGTGTTATTATTAAAATCCCTTGCTACACATTTAAATACTAAAAGGAAAACTAATCCACAGCACATCTGGTTGTATACAATTGTCCTTGACTCTAATAGCAAAATTATCAGAATTGCTGTTTACTTAAAAATATTTACTTTATAGTCACTTATCTTCTTGCTATAAAAGACTTAAGATATCATATATGACATTAACAGTGACCTGTTTACTTATATGTTACTTGATTACATATATTTTACATTTTGAAATAGGAGAAACTTGTAGAATGTGATAATTATATCTTCCCACATAAGTCTTAATGTCATTATAGACTATATAAAGCCTTTTATTTCTGAAAGTTTATATAGCACCCCTTAGCTAATATGTTTTTGTCTGGGTCAAAACAAATGTTTAATGGCATACCACACTATGATTCATGTAGGTATGATTCTCATATAATTTTACTCTCCCTGGGATAAAATATTCATTTTGGTCAACATGGCAGATCCACACCTCTTCCAATGGCTGGTGTTTTTCTTGTCTCTGTCTTGCATTTAAGGTGAATGACAGTAATGTGAGCAGTGTTGGAGCATCAGCAGGAACAGGAAGGGAAACAGGCTAGAAATGAAGCACATGCCAGCCAGAGCTCTTCTATGCCACACATAGGTGAGAAACAGGGAGCTTCTGGTCACTTCTTGATTTGTCCACAAGATCCCAATAGCAATATATTTCTACAGGACTTAGCATTAATTTCTTTGAAAAGAATAGTAATATGTCAATATAATTGTACCCTTGAAATTTTGTTCTTTGACTTGACAGCTCCTATAGATCTATTTGTTTCATTTATTGTGCAGGTCAGAGTAAAATGGTCTTGACAGTTGGATACTGGGCAGTGAGCTCTGAACTGGAAGACAACCCCTTTTGCAATTTAGTTTAACAGCCGGACTTGAATTCTAGATTTATTGCCATGAGAAATTCATTTAGCTTCCTTGGCTTTAGTGTTCTTTTCTGTAAAGTGATAATTTCATATTTAGTTTAAATACTCTTTTAAAACACCCTCAAAATCTTCCATTATATGGATGATTTTGATCTTAACAACTTTCTAAAAGTGGCCTCCTATTATCCCATAGCAGTTAAGAGTCCATTGTTGGGTTTGTTGGGATATTCAATGAATTTCGTTTAAAATAAGAATTCTGGTTTTCCTAGCCAGTTGCCCAGATTGGGACCTGAAAGTCAGCATTTTACAAAAATTTTCCTGGCAACTGAAAGGCACAGAAATATTTGGGAACTAACTGAATTGTCACAAATGTGTGCCATTTATTTGTCAGATCTGAGTGACATCACATAGCCTTTCTTCCCTGACAGGGCCACAGAGAATGCTCTAGAGAGGGATCAGTTTAATCTGCAGGACCCTCAAGTATTCAACTAGTACATCCACATTTTATTGTTTTTTTTTTTTAAAGGAAAGTATATTCCCTACATACCTGGATTAGTTTAAATAGCAGATCAGGCTTGCAAAGGGAATCAGTTATATGACCCTAGCTTTCAGGATGGAGAAATAGAGCGATGGCTGGTAATGTAACATCTGGGGAGACTGAATGGGTTAGAGCGGATTTAAAATCAGTAAAGGCAGCAGGCACAGATGGCTTCAGCCTCACATTTTATGTGTTTTTAAATGGAAAAAATGTTCTATATTTATGAGACATTTTTATTCTCTTTTTAAAACGCAGAACTTCTTACAATAATAACACATATTCCAGAACTGCAGAGTCACGTTAATTCCTCAGAGTTGAAATTAGTTGTTTATCAGTGAGATAAATTCGTGTCTGGCAACCCCAAGTCAAATTTTACCAAGGCCTCATTAATGCCCTTAGTAACAAAGTCCAAGTTAAAGGAAGAACATTTCCCATTTGTGACAATTTAAGTTAAACTTCACTATTACAATGGTTATCAGAAACCCTGGTGAAGAAATGCCCCACCCCTCTCTTTGTATGAGTGTGGTCAGTGTCTTTCAGGTTTTCTTGAATGTGCACACTTCTTCCCTCAAGGAGCTACTGCCCATGATGATTACAGATGAGAATGTCCTACCCTGCCACGGAGAGGACTGGCCTTCCTAGACATTTGCCCTAATACCAAATCTTACTTTCCTGTTTACAGTTTGAATTGTGTATCATTATGTCACCTTAATTTCTGAAGATTGAATCCTTGCATTTTTTAGCAGTGTCAAAAATGAAGACTTTTATTTTGTATTTTGTGCTAAGAAGACTCTTTCGGCAGTATTCAGCTTTTAAGCCAAATTAGTGCAATTTATGCCAACACACCAATTTCATTGTTTGAGAATTCATTGTTATTATTGCTTGCACACCAACTTTGCTTTGAAAATGAGCAGTAAGTAATGTCTAACAAAACTGTAGTAACTAAAATCCCAGCGCAATGAAAGAAGAAATGTAATACACTTAGACAAAATAGACTATGAGTTTACAGAACAAAGATGGCTTTTAATTAGAATAGAATGAAACGTCTTGTAAATGGAAAGGTAATTGAAATTAATTAGCAGCACAGAGCCAGTTGCTTATGGTAGACAACTGACTAATTCTGTGAGAGGAATTACAGCATAGGGATGAGAAGAGAATTTTAAACTAACTTCCAGCCTACCTGAAATAATAACTTATCCTTAAATGAGATATTATTTTAGTTGATAAAATTTCAATATTTTAAATAGCAGCTACTTTGTACTAACATGCTCATGTAAAATTCCAATGCTATTTACAACTGTATATCCTCTGCTTCATAGTATGTGTGTGTGTGTGTGTGTTTATACACATATATATATACATACACATACATATATATATATGGATATATGTGTGTGTAGGGATTTATTTTATGAGTAGTATTAATGATTTTGCCTCACATTTTCATTGAACTAAACAATTTTTAAAAAGTATCTTGTGTTATGATAGATTTATAGAGAAAAAAACCTTTCAAATAAAGTAGCATTTTTGAAAACAAATTTAAATGTTAAATAACTTAAAATATTACAGATTATTTAAGGAATTGAAAATATCCCAGTTTACTGACACAATTCTATTTAAAGTATATTTTTTAAAAAAACATTTATTTTATTGATACTCTTGAAAACTATCATATTCAGTTAACCTGCATATTCTTTATTTTCTCCTGTTGGATCTCAATTTTTTAACTATTCCATTAACATCACTCACTCTCTGTTAACTCTTTTTTTTGACCTTTAACATCAATGGTGTTTCCGCATTATCTATTCTCACTGGGCAATCTTATTTGCTTGATGGTTTCAAATAAGAGCCTATTAGAAAAAAGTTTCCAAGTTGGAATTATGGAAACCTGGAGGTTTTTTTTTTTTTTTTCTAATGTATACCATAAAATTTCACAGGGACATCCTAGCTTGCTTCTTCCTTAACATGCCTGAAAGTAAATCAGCTTTACCCCCAAATTGTCTTCTCCTTTTTCCTTATCTTTGCCAATGGAACCATCTCCTCTTACCCTGCCCACCTCTAGCCTTCCCTGTCTTACCCCTGAATCTTTATCAACTTTTGACCAGACTCAAAAGTTAAGGCAGCATCCCAAACACAAGCTTAAATATTATACAATTTCTCTTATATGAGAAACTCATGTATAAATAAATTAAAGAACAAAATGAAAGATAATGGGAAACAGGGACACAGTTCTTGCAAATGGAAAGAGGACCACAAAATAAAGGGAGGAAGGAAAGGGGGAGGGGATGTATAAATAACTAAGATGTGTAATGAGCAAATACCAACTACCCATGATGAATATAATCATTGCATATTACAAATATGTACTACTAAAAATTAAAATTATAAAAAGAACTACTTTGGGAAAAGAACCCAATTAATTCCACTTTCACAACTATGAACTTAAAAACCTAGGATTTAGAATTATTTGATACATATGATAAAGGATATAATCAAGTGAAGATCAAAATATTTTTGCTTACTGTAAATTTGAGTGAAATGCTACTGAGAAAAGTGATGTCTCTCCAATTTCCTGTACGCTGAGACTATGACACAAATAAATTCAGGTGTCTCTTTTAGTATCTGCAGGTCTCTTTTTTGTGCCTTGCTTCAACTTCATGTTCCTGTGGTAGTGGTAGTGATGGTGGAGAGATTAAAGTACACACACATACCTTCTCTACAAGGGCATAAAAGCATTTCTTATTGAGTCTGCCATTTCCAGTATCTTAAAGCAAGTCTGTGTACATTTGTACCTAGTAAACATCTACTGACAAAATACAAAAGGAATACAATATATAAAATCTTCCAGGTCTTTCTCTTGCTGATCTTTTTATTTTTTAATTTATTTAAAAAAATTTTTTTGCACCAGGAATCAAATTCATGACCTTGCTGACTTTGGTGCCCTTATTATTATATTTCTTTTGTATCTCTACTAACATTTTATTTTACTGTGCAAACTATAAGATCCTTTCTACATTTTTGTCTCTCCAACTAACCTATGAATTCTGGGAGGGAGGGATCAATGTCATTCTTGTTAATATGTGCAAAGAAGCTAGCTCAGGACCTGGCATCAATTCGTTCTTTATCCATCTCTTCTTCACCCAAGAAACATTTAGTAAGTGTTTTTTATGCCGCAGGCACTTCTTTCTATGCTAGACTATTTAAAAGAAGTTAAGAAACAATCTCTGCTTTTGACAAGATTACAAACTAATTTAGGAACTTGTCTGTAAACAATTAAGTGTAATGAAATATTCTATTATGAGAGGACGCTGGATATGACATTGCAAAGTAGGAAATTGCTGCATTTGTGCTTGTTGAGTAAAAATATGAATAAATAGTATTTGCTAAATATTTTGACTTTATCATCCACTTTTATAAAAGTAAAAATTCAACTATCCATTAATTTTACATATGAAAATATACTGATGCATATTAATATTTAGAGTTGCTAATTATTAATAATGTACAAGCTAAATACTATAACTCTGATATGAAACTCTTATCTTAATTCTTTACAATGAAAAAACCCCAGAATCAACATTTTATGTCTGCCCTGTGCCACATGTGGTTGTACTTCATTACTCACAACCCAAATTTCACTTGAATAAATAATCCATATCTCATTAGAAAACATGGCAACCAGGTTTAAGATATTGAATTTAATTTCTGTGTATAGAAGTATTTAAGACCACATTGTCCTCAGCTAGATATCTGTTACTGTCCTTCCAAATCTGAGATCCTAACATGTACATTCTAATATGTAAATTCTAATATGTACAGAAAAATGTTTAGACTAACCCAACTATATTAACTAGTGCACATATTTTTTCAGTATATTATAATTTTTCAGTTTTTACAAGTATTTGCTCCCTTAGGACTGGCTTCTCTCAGGTTGAAATAAAGATCACCTTTTTGACCATGATCCTACTAAAAGTGTACATGTTATACTTTCCTCCTATAGTCTCCTAGTGGTAGAAAGAAGCATGTGGAGCTCTTATAGGGTGAATGTTGTTAAGAATACAGCGTAGACATTCTCCTCTTCAGGCTATGTTCACCTACCCTGGGCTGTCCAGGAAAAAGGTTAACAGAGCTGATGCTAAACCAGATCCAGAGGAGTGTGATTTTCACTCTGAACACACAGGCAATTTTGAATCATTTTGGACAAGAAAAAATGAGGCATGAGATGAGAATCCTATTTGCTGTTGGTGGAGGTGAGTCTGTAACTGCATTGGGCATTGCTGCTGCTGGCAATAGAGGCTCCTGGTCATCCTGAAACCCAGTGGACCATTTATACTTCACAACCTGTGTGTGCAAAGATCCTTATCCTTTTTAACTGAGTCTACCTTGAGTAATTCCTGACTTGTTCCTCCCATCTCCTATGACAGAGCTATAACGGTCTTCAGATTTGGGCATTTTATTAACTCATCTAAGTTAAAATGAGGAGTAGATATAAACCACAGGGACCATCAGTCATCTTTCTTTCTTCTTCTTCTTCTTCTTTTTTTTTACCGTGTCTAACCATCATTTTATATTTGCTCCTAGAAGCTGGCCTTATAAATCTTAATTAAAGGCTTTCTGAGATGCTGAATTTAAGCTGTCACCCATTATAGCTCTGCTGAAATGCTCATGTCCATTAAAACGTTATCAACATGCAGCACCTATTAGCTGTGCAGCTCACGCTGCATTCACCCCTACAAGCATCGTTACTGCAGGAAGGTGCCCGTGTGCTGCCAGGATAACGCTCCCTGACAGGTGGTGTTCAGTGGCAGCAGTTGGCTTTATTCTCTCTGCAGCTTTAGCTGTGTCTTATAAAATCCTGGAGCTGTGGTTGGCTAGACACAGGGGAGTTGATGAATTGGCTGAACAAAAATAAACCTTTGCTTCTCATTCCAAGTCCTAAGGGGTTAACATATTCATGTTTCTTTTTCCTCAGACCATTCATATTTCAAAAATCAGTCCAAAATAACAAAATCAACTTGTTGGCATGATCCAATCCAACATTTGCAAGTTTAAGGAAAAAATATACACTTAAATTCATGAGCAAAAATAAACGTGTATTGATTCTAAACAGCTTCTAGTGTTTCCTTGTAGAGACAGATGTGTTTTAAAACTAATGTATCTGGCTTGGCTTTATTGAATAGTGCTTTCAGCATTTACTTTCTATAACTGAGTTGACTAGGAAATGAACTTGAGAAGGTGAGAATTTCAGAAGAAGATCTAGAAGTATGACTAAGTGAGAGATTTAAAAGTAGAGAGTGGAAAATTATATGAAATGAACCCTCAGAGTATTACAGCATCAAATATTATCACTGAACTGACACCAGTCAAAAATGTTGCCAGTTCTTTAGTCATGGAAAGTAAAAGAATCAAATAGTGTATGCAGATGTAAATCAATAGCACATTTTGGCACTAGGCAATTTAGATACCATTAAAGTTTCACTGTTGCTGCCAGGCAGGTCACAGTATAGACTAAAACACCTGCCAGTTTTGGTGCTTTTTCTTGATGACCCTATTCTTCAGAGGCACTGGAGAAAATGGCTAACAACTGAGGACAAGTTATAACCACAATGAACGTGTTTCATCCTGCTGAAATCCCTTCTCGATTATTCATGAAGCTTTTTTTAATGAGAACCTTTTGGCTCCACTTGTGCATCATTCATCTATCAGAATCCTGGTGATTTTTCTGCTGATGCTAAGGGAGGCAGCAGGTCAATATCAATGTCTTTTCTTTCTCCAACTTGAATTGCAAGCTCTTCCGGCGCAGGACTCTCTGGTTCGCTTGTTTTACCTGTATTCTTAGCACCTGACATGGGTAAGGCGCAAACAGGGACTTGAAAATTCAGTTAACAATGTTGGTGGAAATATTTCTGAGAACACATTTAATGAGCAAGTTAATGAGGAAGTCATTTTTTATCCCTCAGAAACTATGGTCTTAGGACTAACATCTGTATTATCTAATCTAATACTTCTCTTAGAAATATTTTTATAGAGAGAAAGTCAACATATTTCTCTGTAAGCATGTTACTAAGGTAGAAAGACCTGAGTTGTACTGTTTAATTTTTAGAGAAATTTTTATATCTTAATAAATAGCTTACTGTTTTTAAGTTTTTTTAGAGGAGTCTTTACATGTTTGTGAAAAGTTAATCGTGAAGAGTGAACACATATCATGTATGTAAGTATTATGTCATAGACGTACATGAGGTTTGCTTAAAAATAATTACCTCATAAAAGTGACTGTTCAGGGGCTGGGGATTTAGCTCAGCGGCATAAGCGTCTGCCTTGCAAGCAGGCAGTCGTGAGTTTGATCCCTGGTACTGATTAAAAAAAAAAAATATATATATATATATATATATATATATATATATATATAATATCTATTAAAAGTGACTGTTCAGCAAGCACATATTCATCCTCAGTTCACAGGTATCATACTTCTGAAAAATACATTTAATACATACAATTACATAAGATGATTGAGAAATGCAGTGAATGCTTAAATTACAAACCTCATTACACAAAAACAAAACAAAACAAAACAAAACAAAACAAAACCTCATTACAATGACAGACACATTGCCAGGAGTTATGGGATAAATATGTTCAAAGTAAAGGAGTATATTTTCAAGGGAATTAATGGTGATGTGTCTTTAAGCATAATATTTTTTTTGATTTAAGTAGTAACTGAATTTTGTGATCATCTTGTACATTTTGGTAATTCTGAGGAAAAATACGAAGCAGGTAAGGGAAATAGTGAGCTTCAGATAGAGGGGCTGTAATTTCAAATACATCCTTCAAAATTTAAACTCTGAAGGTGGTGCCTTCAGCTCTTTGGCGGAACCAGCGTCTGAGGCTGTTGACGCCTGCGAACACCACGTGCTCAGGTGCTTCTTTAGCAGGAACCGCAAGCAGCAGCCAGGGCTGAGCCCGCGGAGGGAGCAGGGCGGGCGGGCGGCAGGATGTGCGCGGGCGCTGCGTGCGTGAGGCTGTGCCAGCTAAGCACTGAAAGAGCTTCTCTTCGTCCCTTCCTTTAAATGCTGCGGAAACTGCCAGGAGGATCTTTGAACATAAAGAGTATACGTTAAGTGGAGTGAGATTAAGAATTTAATGTAAAAATATAGTAGCTTATTAAAGAAATCATTATGGTTATTAATGAATAGTATTTAGACTCATATTTGACCTTCAAAATCCTTTAAAACGATGTTTTAAAATCTGTATAACTTTGAGACAGTTATACAGGTGAAAATCTAGCCCTGGCATTTCTATCTGATATAGATTATATAAAATATGATATTTTATGCAAAACTTAGATGGAGTCAGAGTTTAAACATTTCTTTGTGTAGGTAAGTTTATAATACAGCTGTGGCCTTCTCTGAAAGGCGTGGTGTAGATAAAATATGGAAGGTTTTAAGTCGTACGAGGCAGGTGACTCTTACAGTTTCAGTAGAGCATACTCCCTTTCCTATGTGACCGCATACATAGTGGCACCACCCATTCTCTATATAAAGGATTACTGATGGTTTGAAAAACACACCACTGAACATAATTGATAATCAAATCAGAAGTTTTTCCTTTTGGAGGAGAGAACGTCAGAGTCATAGGAGTGCATATTTTTCTAGTCACTAAATATGTGACAGCGAATTGAGCTCCTTAACTTCTTAGTGTAAGATTCCTATTTTCTCAAATATTTCACCTCATTTTGTTCTTGATGACTCAATAAAATAATGTCAGTGGAAGCTCCTGACATAGTACCGATCCGACTTAGCTGTCAGCTAAGTAGTGTTACCATCATCTTGGCCAGCTCTGTTCTTCAACTTACATATCATGTTGACCATTGAGGCATTTAATTGCCAACTAAATACAAATTGTAGCTCTATCAGTTGTGAACAATGCCATATATGGATAATTTAGCTACTTTTATGATACTGCCCACCTCACTTTAAGGAAATTAAGATCGTAAGCAGTAGCATTAACTTTTCATTCATTAGGGTCCATCTTCTGAGTCCAGTCAGCAAAAAGAATCCAAAATGTATTTCAGACATAACAGGCTTACAAATTTCGAAGTCATCTGAGATACTGTGCTGAAGTTTTCAGTCTAGCAGACTTTTTCCACTCCTTCCTCCAGAGATAATCTTTGTATAGCAGGGCTTTGATCCTCCTCATGTGTTTGTTGATTCTGTTTTGGATGCATTCCAGTTTACCTTTATTCTTAAAGTGTGTTGCTTAGATGTGGTTTGATATAGTGACATAAGAGAATGGAATTATTATTTCCCTTGATCTGTACAAAATATTCTATTAATCCAGCCAAGAATTACATTAGCTCCTTTGGCAATCACTATTCAGTAGTGATTTATATCAAGCGCCCTGTCAATTAATTCTTCTGGGACTTTTATATTTATGCTCTTGCTAAGCTATGCCTCTGACATCCATATAAATTTAGTTGCTGTCTGGAATAAAGTAACATATTTCACTTTTTCCTAATAAACTTTCATCTTGAATATCCATTGTTGGGATCATTTTGGATCCTGATTCTTTCATCTTTTACAAATGAATAGTTTTAGCACTGAGCTCAAATAAGCTACCATTTTTTTAAGGGCTATTTTTTAGAAGACCACTTTCTGAAAATATCAAGAAACTTTGAGACAGTTATACAGGTTAAAATTACAGATCTCTGTAGCTGCCGACCAATTCCCAGCCTTTCCTGTCATTTTTCATTCGAAGACAGTTACTTGGCTAACAGTTTGAGCTCCTACTATATGACACACTGTACGGAATACTTAAGACCCAGCAGTGAATTAAACAGATGAAAGTATTTGTCTTTGAGGAGCTTATAGTATAACAGCAGAAGAAATCTTAGAAAAGGAGTATATGTTCTTCAATCTTTAGTTTTCTCAACTCAAGAGTGAAATGAATGTAGTAATTCATAAGCTGGTATAGTCATCGTGGTTCTCCAGAGAAACAGAAACAATAGGATATGTGTCTTATAATGCCCAAAGGATTTTACTTAAGAAATTGGCTCCTACCACTAAAGAGATTGACAAGATCCATAGGGTAGGAAGATTGGCAAACTGGAAACTTAAGTGACCCAAGATTTAGCTCCAGTCTGAAGGATGACAGGTTTAAGACCAGCCAAGAGCCAATGATTCAGTTTGAGTTCAAAGTCAGGAAAAAAAGTGTCCTAGTTCAGAGACAGGCAAACAGGAAGTCTCTTACTCTGGGGGACATTAGACTTCCTGTTTTACTTGAGTTCAGCTAACTTGGATGGGTCTAATCAAGAAGGACGGCATCTACTTTAAGGAGTCTGTCCATTCCAATGTGAAATTCACCCCCATATGTCCTCACAGAATAATATTTAAACAAATATCTGGGTATTCCTTGAAGCTGGTAAAGAATTGACTAACACAAGTGATGATGAATATCTTGAGTTTTTGTACATACAGGGCTCAGCTCAGTGAGCTCTTGAGGAATGACAGTAATTATTCCAATGAAATATTTTTTTCAAACAACTTCTTCAGTATTTAGGAAAGAAATTGTAGTTTCTTAATGCTGACATATACGAGAATTTTGGCACTGTCCTGGCATGAGACTTCATTTGTCATTTGGTCTTGGGAAGCAAATGTGTTCATGGACTGTGTGATCTGCTGACAGTTATTTCTCTGCTAGTGTCTCTGTCAAGGCTCTGAAAATTTGCTATCTGCCTCCTGTGTATGAGATGAGAGTCAACCGCAGACACTTTGCTACCATCTGAATAAGCTGATAGTGATGAAATACTAAAATTCCTTCAATATGTTTTGGCAGTGTTTCTTTTTTTAAAGAAAATATTAGGAGATTTGGAAAGGTTTAAGAAAGACTGAAGAAATCTTTCTACCTCTACTTTGAACTCCTTGCAAGGATAGTTCACTTTACTTACTGTGAACTCAATAATTAACTATCATTTCACAGTGATACTGCTCATAATACTGTCAAATAATTCATACATGTGAAAATGGCACTTGTCTCATTTAATTGTTATACCAACACTTGTCAACTTTGGTAATGGCTTTCAGCTCTCTTAAATGTTCTTTAAATGTGAGGGGTCTAAAATGAAATTAAGGCACCCTGCATTTGATAATAAATCAAATATAAATTTAACACTACTCAAAGGCATCATGTTTAGTGAGATCTAAAAGTAAAACTGACAGATTTTATGCTGTGACTGTGATGAGGATTTTATTGGGATTCTGATTATCTTTTAAAGGTTAAGATATAATGATTTTTCAGAATTACATTTGAGAAAAGTACCTTGGAGTAAATTATATTGAACTGTGCTAATGAATAATGAAAATATTTTAAATAAAAAGTATTTTCTAGAGAGAAACAAGTATTATCAATATTGAACTTTATATTTTGTTCTACTTTTTTAATAAAAACTTTTAACCACAATAAAGATAGAATGATAAACACATTTTCATCATTAGTGTTTTTGCAATATTTGCCCAGGTATTTTTTGAACTTCAATTTTAAGCTTATCTTCTGTCTGTTATTGTTAAGTCACCATTTTATTTAGATAGAAAATAAATACAGCCTTTATGGAATGCATTGTTGTAAATGTAGAACATTTAAAGATGTAAAGATTTACAGAGGTAAAAGCTCTTTTAAAGAGTAAAAGCTCTCCAAAGCCAAACAATTTAGAGAAATTGGTAGCCTCTATCTTTGTGTTTTATTCATTAGAGAAAACCTTGCCTGCCTCTATAATTTTCCCTGGAAGTTTTCCCTAATCACCTACTCATAAATTTACATCCTTTCTTAGTGCATAGATGTCATGAGAGTCTCAATAAGCAGAAGCTGAGCCAACTGCTGTTCTAGGAAAACATTTGGCAAAGATGCTCTAGGACACTCTGTGTACAAACGAGAAGTACTTCTTACATGGAGGTTTTCTTCATATATTTTCTTTCTTAGCCTAACAGTGTTAGCATCTCTGTGCTATGCTAATGATCCCTATTATTAACGGGCCTTTAAAAAGGGGATCCTTTATAGATAGTCTAGGATTACAAAATTAGGAAACTGAGTACAGTAAATGTTAAAGGACATACTCAGGTCTATGGTTACTAAATGCCTTGTGCCAGGATTTTGACTTCTTATACCACTAGGTACCCGATCTTCAATAAGAAACAAAACTAGCCTGGTTCTTAAGAAACTTTTATAGAAGCAACTCCAAAGTATACAGACTACTTCTGAGATCTTTATACGTGAAATAATAATTATAAAATTTAGTTTTGTTAGGTAAGCCTTGATTCTCTAGGTGAAGATCCAGAATGTTTTAGAGTAAGATTATTAAGAATTAATTTATGCTCACTTGTTTTGTTTCTAGAATTCTAGCTCACATAAACACGTCAGTTCATCTATGAAATTATTGGAACTTTTCTTAAGGTTTAAGTACTTCTAAAAACATTTTTACTGTTACAGTGTGAAGTAAATTATTGAATTGACCTAATAAATCATTTGTTCCTGGGATGTTTAGTAGGCTCCCTTTATTTGCTCCCAGGTCCAATGCAGAAGTTTCACTCATTGCATTCAATAAGTTTTAAACCTTCTTTGACTTACAAATAATATCTCTCCTTATGTGGGCTGTGAACATTATCTGCTAAAACGTATCTGGTACAAACCTTAAAACTGGAATTCAGAGCCTGGAAGCAGGGGGCCCTTTGTAAATAGCCTAGGATTTTGAAATTAGCTTTTCTATATGATATAACAAGCTTTGAATCTTGTGACTTGATATAATATTTATTGAGCTCCTGCAATGTAGTAAGTTTTCAAGATGCAGGAAAAATTCTGAATTTTGGATGAAGCTTTTTCTTGATTTAATTTGTCTTGTTTATATTTATTGAAGTTTTAGCGATGTTACAAGTGTACTCATAAATCCATTTCACAGGCAGCATGGGCAAGTAATGAGAAGGAAAAAAAGAAAGTAACATGCTGTCGTGCACACAAACTATTGATTATGTGTAAGCTATGGCTCACCTTTTTTCTTGTAGTGAAGAAATTATGTGGAGACTTCCTGCTTTGTTTCTAGTTTTATTCTAAAACACTATTATAATGAAAGCCTTCCTATTACTATATTAAGAAAAAAAAACTATTCCAAGTCCATTCTGAAAGTGAACCTCTTCCCCCTTACAAAAAAAAAAATAGTAAACTCAGTTTTCCTATTCAAAAATGTATTATTTTAATACTGAATACAACTGTAAGTTGAGGACAAATTATGGGATTAGGGATTTATAAGTACCAGTTGTCTTCCTTAAGGTCTTTCTCTTTAAAGATAAGTTACAGCTATTTACCAGCAGTAGCTCTTCTTTGAAAGTGACCTGAGGGTCCCTGGCTTGCATTTAATGTCAGCGAGACAACAGGCAACATTAAAAGTCAGTAGAACCGAACATCTTCTGTTTAACAGTGTGGAACTGAAGATCATTAACAGAGTGAAAAATTGCAAAATAAAGTTTGTAAAGATATTTGGAACACCGAACATTCTCCATAATAATCCATAATAGGACTAGTGGTCAGTGTTCCATAGAATATATGCTTTGAAATTCACTGGTTACACTTTACTTTTAGATCCTGATTCTTTATTTACTGTGGTTTGGGACAGGCCAGATGTTCCTCCATTCTCCAGTACTTTATCATTAAAGCTGTGTAATAAAAGAACTCCTTAGCATGAAACAAAGCAAAACAGAAACCAGAAACTCATTAAAATGGCCTTATATACATTATAAAACTCAAGGACAATAAAATGTTAACAGGAAAAAGAAAATTAAAGTTCTGATATTTTTCTCTAGCATTATATTGTAGGCAGCTAAGTTGGTTAGAAATATAGGTGGTCAGACAGGGCTGGGCCCTCAAAAGAGCCAGAGCAAAAGTTCAGATATCTTACAACTGTGGAGAGACAGACATCTAGGCTGTGGGCCATGCCTCAAGACAAAAGGCAAAGCAAATGCAATCACATCCTTAGGATTCATTGTTCAAATAGTTCTCTATCCCCCTGAGAAAGTCAGGAGTCACCATTCAAACCCACTACAGGAAGAATCACTGTTGTTAAGCATGCCCAGTTACTATATGACTCACTCCCCCATTTCTTCTTGCTTTAATCAATTTTACCTGAGCAATTAATCTTATTGGCTGACCACAGTTCTGTCCTGCCTTATGCCCACCTTGCAAGTTCCCATGTTTTCCCACCTTTGACTCATCTAACATCAAGATTTTACTCTATTAAAGTCCCTAGCAAAGACAGAGTATCTGGCGACCCACATGGGACCCCTTCCGTCTCTCAGACAGAAGCTTTCTTTCTCTCAATAAATATATTCTCCTTTTAACCTCCATTGTTCCTAAAATCCATTTTTGATTTTAGAGAACACCAGCTTGTACTGGACACATAGTACATTGGGAGTTTCATTCCCCTATATCAATTAAGGTTCCCAGTGTTCTGGTGTGTTATCTTGAAAATTCCTAAAATAAATGCACTCCATTTCAGTCTAGTGCTTTATACCTATTGCCTCAATTTGGTGGTATTTTAGAGGATCTAAAGAGCTCTGGCAGTGTGTAGTTAGTAAGCTCAAATCTGCAATCATTGTTGTTTTTTTTTACCATTTTAGAGATGACTATTAAAAAAACCTAAGTAGAAACACTTAAATATCAAAAACAACATAATTAACTGCTTCTGCTTAGGGCACAATTATTGCTAATTTTTTCCAAATCATTGGTTTGTCTTTAACATTATTAACACAATCAAGATTAATGTGACAGTTTCATAATGTAAGCCTTATTTTTTACATTCACATTTTCTTTCTCTTTTAAAATGTGTTTATTTATTTATTTACTTATTTTATTAGTACAAGTTTCTAGTGCATAATGTTTACTTTCCTTGTAGGGGGTTGTGCTTCTACATATCTTAATTCTTTTTTTCATCCCCTTTCACTCCTTTAGTTTCTCCCCCTCTCCAGCATTTGGTCCCCTTCCCATGTGAGAAAGATCCAACTCATTACTTCCTGAAAGGTTCTCGCCCTGTATAAATTGCTGAACAATTATGGCAGTGTTCTAACATGGCAGAAGGCCAAAGCAGGAACGCTTGCCACTTCCTCCTCCTTCAGCCCTAATGGCAACTCCTTTTCCTGTTTGCATGCAAGGAAAATTCTAATCATCTCCTCACACATCATCGATGTCCACCCCATGTGCCACTTCTCTTTTGATCAGAGGTCATATAAGCCTCTAACTCTCTGTATTCAGTCAAAGGAGATGGCCCAACCACCGTGGTTGTGTGCTCCTTGCCACATCCTCCATAAACCTTTTCTTTTCCTTTTTTACTTTTTGCTTCTCTATTGTGCCAGAAAACTCTAACAATTCCTGTTATTACTGTTTCTCTTTATACCCTTTATTCTTGAGAAACCATGTGGTATTTAAGCGTATTTGATTTATTCCCCCTAACATTATGGTCTCAGATTGCATTCATTTTCCTGCACGTCACTCAAGTTTATCTTTATTGACATTCTTATTGACATTCACGTTTTAATCTTTAAAATTTGTATTTTCTTCAGTTAACACATAGTAAGTAGGTATGTTGGGTAAATTGTGACATTTCAATATATGTATTTAATGTGTAATAAGTAAATTAAAATGATTCCCATGTGTATCACCTCAGATATTCATCACTTTTTGGTGTTTGAAACTTTCAAAATCCTTTCTACTAGCTATTTTGTCAAACACAGTTAACCTGCTGTTACAGAATGTTTGAAGCTTTCATCTTTCATCGTACCCTACTGCACCCTGACCACCCTCCCTGCCCTTTCCTCTGTCACACTCCGCTTTAGCCTCCCATGTTCTCTTCCTCACCTTTCCGAGCTCAACTTTTTAGCTTCCATGTAAATGAAAATATGCAGTATGTGTTTTTATGTACATTTTCAATGAACGTAATGTCCTTAAATTCCATTCATGTAGCTGCAAATGACAGAATTTAATTTATTTTTGTAAATAAATAATATTTCATTGAGTATATACTGTCAGGGCACAATTATAATGTGGAAACGCATTCATGAGATGGTAAATTTATAGATATTTCTAGAGGACTCTGTTCTGCTGTTTCTGGTAAATTCAGTTGACCTTGACAATGTCAGAGCTTTGCTTATACCTTAAGGCACTCCGGGCTGACCTAGGCTCATTCACTAGAAACTCTCCCACTTCAACATTTCTATATTATGGTAATGTCCTTAATCAGTGCCATTCAGTCAAGGCTCTTTCTCAGCAACAATTCCTATTTTGTGGTAATGTCCTTAAGTATACTCATTCTGTAAGAGCCTCCTCCCCTGGTTCCTGTAATGTTCCTATTGTTTCAAGACCAGCCTGTCTGTCAATATATGATTCAATGTATGTAACCAATCATGTCACACTTGCTTTGTACCTCCCACTTCTAATTCTGTATAGACTAAACTCCTTTCTAATTCGGGCAGTTACTTGGGAAAAATTGTCCCTGCAACAGTCCACTGCTGTAAAGATTAAATGCTGCCTTCTTATCTTGTCAGTACAAAGATTCTTCCTTTTGGTTTGGTTTGATTTGGATTTGGAATACAGCAGTATTACTTTTTCATGATCCATTTATCCATCAATAGATTCCATGGTTGATTCCTTATCCTGCCTATTGTGAACAATGCTGTATTGAGTGATTTTAATTCTTTTAGCTATATTCCCCGCAGTAAGATGGCTAGATCATGTGGTAGTCCTAGATCTAGTTTTTTGATGAAACTTCATGCTGCTTTCCATAATGGCTATAGGAGTATACATTCCCATTAACAATAAATGAGAATTCCCCTTTCTCTGCATCCTCTCCAGCATCTATTATTTTTTCGTTCTTTTTATAATAACCATTCTAATTTGGATGAGATGATATTTCATTGTAGTTTTGATTTTCATTTACCTCATGATTAGTGAGTGATATTTGGCATTTTTAGTATGCTTTCTAGCCATTTATATATCGTTTTGCTCAGAAGTTGTTCAGAAGTTTTAAAAACTTTTCAAAAGACCTGAATATATCTTGGACCATAAAAAGGTACTGAGGGAAAGTCTTAAAATCATTTTATCTTTAATTACTTTGTAGTAGTACTATTTTTTTAAAAAAATACAAACAGCCAATAATAAATGTGAGGAACCAAGGAAACAGTAATACTAGAGTTTCACCATTTTTAATTTTAAAAGAGAAAGTTTCTAGACTATTTCAAGATTTTTCAGCTTTGGGAAATCATGTTGTAGACGTCAAGACGCAGAGAGATATTTTGGCCTTGGGCATCTGCAGTGGAAGGATTCTCTGAAAATGGCTTTTGGAGCCGGAGACAATAGCTCACAGGATGGAAGGAAGCCACGCTAGGAAGACTGCTTGGAAGCTCACTGGAAATGCCCTTGATGGATCTAAGGATAAGCTAGATCAGAGTTGATGATGGAATTTGAATTGTGAAATCTGGCTTGCTCGGGTTACTGTAAACACTTTCATACACACAATTTCAGTTTGGGGCAATCCAAATTTCTTACACACTAATAACCTCAGGAAAAAGATTGTAGAGATAAGATTTTGAAACATTTAAAATTTTACTATAAGGAGAAAGTGGTTTAGAAGAGAGTTTGAGAATTTTAAAGAAAGATTTGGTTTTGAATCTGGCTATAACACATGCTGACTATGTTATTAGACATGTTAAGTTATTTATGTATCTATTTTTCTCATTTACAAAAAGATCAAGATCAGTTTTACTGTGGAGAGTAAGAGATGCTGCATCTAAAGTATCAGGCACATAGTAGGCATTTAGTAAGCATAGATTTTTTTTTCCCTCAAATAAGAATTATTATACATAGCTGACTAATTTTTTCATGTGAGAAAAAAACCCAGAGTTTTATCTGCTCATTATTTTAAGGATGAGAGGACTTTCTAAAGGTCAGCTCATGTGAAGAATGGAGATATGCTACTTTTGGAAGATGATTATAATGGCAGAGCCGGATCAGATCAGACTGTGAAGCACTAAGCTTCAAGCACGTTTTTAAAAAATTTCTTAGGAAATTGTAATCAGAACTGGGAGAGAGAACATTCTGATATGGCAGCGTAAAATGTAACACTTAAAGATGAGAGACCCTCGGGGCCACATTCTATACTTGGATGGCTGGAGAAAACAGGAAGCCAATTTGCAGAAAGAGAAAGAGAGGGAAAGATTAAGCACGCAGACCAAATGAAGCAGTCAAGAGATGGAGAGCCAGCCCAAGTCACAGGTTCTATTTGTCCTTGAGGACTAAGGGCTTGTGTTGTACAATCAAATCCTATACCACCACAATGAATTTCTGCTTTTAATCTTCAGTTTAAATAGGCGTGTAGTACTTTTAACTCAAATCATACACAGGAGGAATATAAGCAGCTTTCACAATTTAGGGTACTGTAGATTATCAGGTCACCCACCCTGGATTTTGATCTCCTAAAGAGGGAACTTTAGTAAGAGCAGAAGTCACTCTGGCTCTTGGAAGTCTGAGGTTGATAATTTTAGTTCTGTAAGTAAAGAATTATGTATATATTTATGTATATAAAGTTCTTTGAATTCTTGATTCTATGGGAGAGATTCAATTTATTCAAAGCTTTTCTAGACTTAAAATCATATGAGCATAATTTAATTGTCATAGTAGTTGAGTTAGTCACCCTTTAAAAATCCTTAAGAGATAGTTACCAAATCCCCTCTGGCATTAGATGTGACCTTTTTTAATGAAATAAGAAATAATTTCTTTTCCAACTGCAGTGGCTGTTTTAGGGACAAGACTCAACAGAACCAGAGAGAAAGCTCAGGCAGCTAGAAGGTAGGTAGCATACAATATTTGTGAATCAATACTTTTAATTGACCTCTAAGTTTTATCATTTCCAGCCTAAAGCTTTTCTTCAAGCTTCCCTTTCAAGAGATAGGTGCAGTAGAAACCTCAGTGCAGTGGTCAGGTGTCGTCTGGCCATTCTGCCTGGCACTGCAGGTAGCTGGTTTATGCTGGGCATTCTGGCCAAAGGCAACTTTGAGAGCCTCTCTAAGACTCACCTGCTGTTCTGTGTGCTAAGATCAAATCAAGTGTCATGAAAACTTCACTGCCTGACAGGCTCAGGGAAAAAGTCCCATGACATCTTATCTAGATGCTATGCCACACTCCAGTGTACCAGTCCCAGCACAAGCAGAGGAAATTTAACTTTTCAGAGGAACAAGAGAAGAAGTCAAATCAAAACAAAAGCAAAAGGATTTCAAAAGAGAAAAAGAAAAAAAAATTCCCACAGCTAATCTATTATCAATTCTTGCTTTAGAAGAATCAAAATGGTGTTGAGGGCATACCTTGGTATCTCATGATGGAGACTGCATCCACCTTTCAGTTTAGAATCTTCTAAATTTCCTGTGGCAGTTCTTGAATAAAAGATGTTTTCTGTAGTATGATATTTGTCAGAAGCTATATGCTTTTGTTTTGTCATTTTTCTTTTAATTTATTAAGGTATTGTTATACAAGAGGCACTTTCTAGATACAAAAAATAAAGCAGTGATCAGTGAGACTGTGGAAAAACAAAATATATAATAAAAGACATGTAGTGAGGCACCTGTGTGACTCAATTACCTTTTCCTGAGTAGGTGTCATATATTAAGATCTGAAAGAAAGGAAGAAACCAGCCATGCAAAGACTTTGGTGAGGTCATTCTAGACAGAAGAAAATGGCTAGTGCCAGGCACTAAAGCAGAAATAAATTAGTTGTGTCCAAGGAACAGAAAGAAAAAATTGCAGATTAAATTTTTGTATTTAGAGAAATCCCAGAGTTATTCATATATGAAACAATAAGGTGATAGCACAGTTGAAGATACTTGTCACAAATCAGTTTCTGAATACAAGCAGCAAAGAGGATCTTATGGAGAATAGGCAACTTCACAGAAATAACAGGACATTTTGGCAAAACTCTAACAAGAACAGACATAGCAGGTACAGTGGAAATGGAAATGCAGCTCTGAGTTAAGTGTGGATACTACTTTCAAACTCGAAGGTGGTACAGCCCAGAGTGAAACAGGAGCAATTCATAGCTTGGACAGATGTCCCTGTGGAGAATGTGGAGAGTGTTCACTTGTAATTTTCTTGAAATTATATAGAGAATCTATATCTGCAACAACAGTCAATTTTCTTCCCCATTTCTTGCTAAGTACATCAAGTTCACTTCAATGCCATGACTGTAGCATAAGAAATTCTATTAGTGTATGTAACGCTAAGACATGGAGATGCACATTGCTTAAACAGTCACACTTCATTTAACTTTCAAAGTTAGAACTGTGGCTGGGGATTTAGCTCAGTGGCATAAGCGCCTGCCTTATAAGCACACAGTTGTAAGTTCAATCCTTGGTGGTGGTGGGGGAGTCGTTCCTTACAAAATTAGAATTGCATTGTTTCCTAATTGAAAGAGTTATTTTTATATTGCTATGGTAAAATTTAAAAAAAAATCACTCCGTACAGGGGCCGGAGATTCAGCTCAGCAGCATAAGCACCTGCCTGGCCATCCCCAGTACCCTCCTTCCAAAAAAAAAAAGATCACTCCCTACACAAAACCAGTGATGTATACATAAAAGAGGCTAAGCATGCCTAAGACTTCTTTATATTTGGAGTTCAAGTTTTTGCGTTATCTTTCACCTTTTTTGAATTCTCACAAGTAGAACATATGTCATTAAAAGCATGTAGGATTTCTTTTAAAAAAATGAAGTCTTCTTTCCAATTATTGCCTTACAATTTCAGGGGCTGAAGTTTTTATTTGACTAATTAATGGTTTTAGGGAATTGTGTACTACATATTAAATAGCTTCTGTTCAAAATTAGCATTAAATTACTGACAAACTAATGTTTTCCGTTTAATAAGAGTTTTACATGGTTGACAGATTAATCAGGCATACCGACCCCTAATTTTGAAATTTCTTGTGATGGTTTTGAGGAATTTTCCAATTTCTTTTCCCTTGGATTGTACTGCTTGGCATGCAGTACCAACAATACATAATTTGTTTGAATGAATGAGTTACAATATATGCTACAAGACTAAGTTTGCACAGGCATGCACAAATAAAGGCAGTTGGTAATGACTTTCACCCGGGTCACAGAAAGTATACATTTCGTCCATTTCAGAAATGTTAAAATATGAAAAAAGTACATCTTTAATCAAAACAACATGTATTTACTGATGCGCTGGCATTTGGGGGTAGTAACAGTTAAGAAGGAAACAAATGTGTGACTGTCTAACGATGCTGTCCTATTTAAAATCGTATGTTATGGTATAGATCAAAACTGTCCCCAAGTCTTCTGTGTATTCAGGAGGTGATTAGCTCAAGGGAACATTGCAGTTGACTTGCTGTTAGGCCCCAGGTGGGCCTGCTGAGAGCTAGGTCACTGGAGATGTGACCTGCACGTTTGTGCTCTTATTTCCTGAGTATTCCCTCTCCCTCTTCCTTTCTTTTCCCCCTCCTTCCCTTCCTCCCTAGCTCTCCTGTCTTGCTGTCTTGCCCTTTGTCTATGTTTGTCTGTCTTTCGCTCAGTCTGTGTCTCTGTCTCTGTCTTTCTCTCGGTCTGTGTCTCTGTCTCTTCTCTCTGTCTCTGTCTTTCTCTCAGTCTGTGTCTCTGTCTCTTCTCTCTGTCTCTGTCTCTCTCTTGCTCTGCTTTCTGGCTGCCATAAGGAGAGTAGCTATCTTCCACTATGCCCTTCTACTGTACTTTTTCTGCTTTGGGGCCTGACAGCCATGGATTGGACACATTACAACTGTGTGCCAAAATAAACCTTTCTTCCTTTAAATTTGTGGGTGTTGGGTGTTTTGTTCCAGTAGAAGGAAAGTGAACATACAACATAGTAGCTAATTTGTTATAGGTGTTCATGTAACTGTAGGATGTGTTAACTTTCCCAGCTTCCCTTATAGCTAGAGAGTGCTCTATCCAGTGAGATTTAAATTGCTTTCTTCCTGGGTGTCAGGGAAGCTTTTGCATTCCAAGTGTGTGTCTGAAGGTAGTGTTGTTACAGGCAACTGAGTTAGATGGAAATATTACAGGCAACTGTGGAGGAGACAGACACTTCTGCTGTGGGCCAGACCTCAAGACAAAAGATAAATCAAAGCGCCCACATATTTCCTAAGGATAAGCATCAGGAATTGATGTTCTAAATAGTTCTCTATCGGGCGGGGGTTTAGCTCAGTGGAGTGCCTGCTTGGCAAACACAAGGTCATGAGTTCAATCCCCAGCACCAAAAAAAAAAAAAAAAAACCCACAAAAAAGCTCAAAAATATAGTTCTCTATCACCCTGAGGAAGCCAGGAGTCACCACCCCAACCCCCTACATAAAGAGTCACTGCTCTTTAAGCATGCCTGTTTGCTACATGACTCATTTTCCCATTTGTCCCCAATTTAATCAATTTTACCTGAGCAGTTAAACCTGTTGGTTTGCTATAGTTCTGTCCCCCTCACACCCACATTGTGAGTTCCCATGTTTTCCCCACCTTAGACCTGCCTCACTTTGAGGTTTTACTCTATGAAAGTCCCTAGAAAAGACAGAGTCTTTGGCAACCCACTCAGGACCCCTCTGTCTCTCCAGACAGAAGCTTTCTTTCTCTCAGTAAATACAATCTGCTATTAACCTCTATTGCTTCTAAAATTTAGTTTTTGACTTTACAGAACATGAAAACATACCAGATATCTAGTAAGTTGGCAACTTCCACCCCTCATATCAGTATAACTATTTATAAAGTTGCCTGGCTTTGATCATAAGTGTGTTGCCGGAGCTGCTGTGTTGTCTTAAAATCTTGGACAACACATGAAATGGGAACAAAATGAAATGGCAAAGCAAATTAACACACAGGGTTTAGACTAGTTTCAATAACCAAAATATACCAATTTCTGCAATTGCTTATCTTTTGCTGTTTTATACAGGAAAAAAATAAATGTATTTGTTTAAGCTCCTGTTAGTTGAAGTATTCATCAGTTTCAGCCTAAATTTGCTAATGTGGTTTAGCAGACTGGCATAGGTGAAAGATTAAGTTTTTGCCTTTTTTTTTACACTCAATTGTGACTAGGTGCTAGGCCAGTTCTTTCCTCTTCTTAGGAATCATTCTTCTTGAAATACTTTTTTATCAATCCTTTTGTTTAGACTATTTTCCCACACCAGCTTGCTTTTTTTTTTTTTAGATTCTCCAGGTTTCATTTGACCTAATTGTTCAGTTCTCAATAGCTGAGCACCAGCTCAATTTCCTGTCATGCTCATCTTGATTGTAAGGAATATGATTCATGGTTTTCAGAATTATTGTATAGCTCTTTAATTCTCTGTGAATTATTTTCTCACTTGTAAGGAAGTCTCCCATGAAATTTAATCTAACCTAAGTATTACCATTATGTGCAAAAATCTGACTCAACATATTCCACTTTTTCTGGGATATCAGTGACCAAAATATTTGGAAACAATATTTTGCCTGTGCATTTGAGATTCTATAGAGAAAGGAACTAGTTTGAATAGTAATGGGAGTCTTTAAGAAGTAGATAATGGGATTGCTATTATCACATAAATCACCACAAAGTAGAGCTCAGCTTTCTTGTGTAGGCAAAATAAATGCTATTTCCTTCAGGTCAGAACAGATTGGTATATTAATGACAGCCTTCACTGCTCTTCCAAGAGACAGAGCTAAATTCTTGGTGTGTAACTCTTTTAATCAAATTCCTTAGACAATAGGTAATGACACAATGATCACTGCTTAAATTTGTTGGCTAACACATGAGTTTTATAGATTTAAATTTACATTCACAGAACTCATATTGAAATGTATATCCTAGTATTCTAAAGAAACTCACCTAAAAATTCCTTTGTTGTTTTCTAATTTTCTTCTGTTGATTAAGAAGGAAATCTGAAAGGTAATATGACTTTGAAAGTTTAAAAATTTTTCAATTATATCTTAATCAATCTAAGTCATAGACAGTATTAATAATATAATAATAATATAAAATTTGAAGAAACTTGAATTTCCCTGCAAAATTTTAAAGACAAGAAGCAAATGGAAAAAAAACTGTTTTGGACATTTATTGAACTTGACAATGTGAAAAAAAAACTTTGGGCTGCTAAAATATTAGAGTAAAACATACATGTTTAAAATACTGAGTCCTGTAGTTTTGTTTTTTCAGTTGCATGAAATCTGGGAATAGCCAGTGAGAATCCTATTTCACTGGGACACCTCTGGGTGACAGAATGAATAGAATTGTTGTTTTCCTCATTGGATTTTGAGATGCAGAGATTATAATGCTTGAATTATAGTAATAGCTGTCCAGCCATGATGATAGGAAGGCTCCTCTAAAGCTGTGGGGTGAGAAGTGTTGAAAGGGACAGGTTTTATGCCAAGATCCAAGTTTGCAATTAGCATCCAGGATACTGAGAATACTAGTCAGGATACTAGTCAGTTCTACTCTAACCCAAAAATTGCCGGCAATTATCAATCAATTATTGAACATAACTGACTATAAAATGTAGAAAGATAAAGGGCATCCTTCGGGTCTCCAACTCTCCATGTCAATGTGCTCCATGGATTCACCATGAATCCAAAACCAATAGGCTCCTTCCCAGGAAATGAAAGTATTTTTGTGAAATTTGAAAAGATCATTTGGGTTGGAGCAAGGCTCTAACATGGTTCAGATTGGGGACATTCTAACTTTATCTCCGTATTGCTTGAGTAATTAATTGTAAAGAGCTTTTAAACTTTTACTGCAATGAAATGTATATATATAATGTATTTGTTGCCTTTATTTTATGTATATTTTTATATAACTATTTTAATAATGTTGGTTTAAGGCTGTTAATAATTTATTAACTTTTGTTTTCTTCTTAAGAGAAGAACACAGGATATTCGTTCAGGAAAGGCAGTCCAAAGGCTTTTCAAAGACAGTTTTTAACTACATAAAGAAACCCCTTAGCTTTTGAAGCATATTACATGTGACAATACTAAATTTCTACAAAAGAAAGGTTAAAGGGGGACTAATCTGGGAAGTAAATAGAACCACCTACTCACTTTCCTGTCAAAATTTACTGACACTTAAGAATAACTGAATTTCAAGAAATAAATGTTTCAGTTTCTAAGCATTTGCATTCTGTCCTTATTCAATTTTTCAGCAAAGCAATTTTAATAAAGCAAAGATAGAATTTATGGACTGGAACCCACACAAGACAGACCAGACAGTGCCATGAGAGAGAAGGTTTATTGGGTGGGGGGTGGACTGCCTTGTGGACCAGCCCCCATTTGGCTTGGGGAAAGGGTTTAAAGGGTTGTTCTGAGTGAGGTCAGTGGGTGAACCAGAGGTCAGCAGAAGATTGTGACAGAGTCTATCATAGGGTACATTCCTAAGTGGAGCTGACTTTTGTGGTTGGATCAGTTCTGGGAAGTTTCTTTTCCTGCACCCCAAGCACGAACAGGCTCCGGGGACATGCCGACCCTTCATCCCCGCCTTTTGTTTTTAGGAATCAGAGTATGAGGTCTTTTGGGGTGTTTTAGGCTGGCTTGGGGTGAAGTGGAAAGGCTAGGCTGTAAGAAAAGTCTGAGAGGAGCATCTGGTTAAATTCTTGGGTGGTGCCTTTTGTGGCCGTGCTGTAGAACAGGGAGAGGAGCTATGGCACGAACATGAGTATGATGCAGAGGCCTGTGAGGGGCCCAGGAGTGGCGAGAGCTGAGCGAGGAGCTCAGAAGAGAAACTGAAGGGGGAGACAGAGCCAGCAGCCTGGTGCATTATAGATGGGGTCTGAGGGGGATATAAAATCTCTACGGTGGTTGGGTTACAAGAATAGGAGGTGCTGAGAGAGCCTGAGGGTGGTCTATGACAGAGACAGGCAGCAAAGAAATCTTGGCAATCAGGTATAAGGGAATAGTGAAAAATGTATCTTTAAGGTCTAACACAGGAAAGTGAGAGGTATGTGTAGGAATATGGGACAGTATAGTGTAAAGGTTTGGCAATAGTGGGTAAATTGGCATTATCACATTTTTAATAGCTCTGGGATCTTGGACTAGGTGATAGGAGTTGTTGGATTTGAGGACAGGGAGAATACGGGTGTGATAAGGCAAGTGTTAGAAACCCTTTAGTTAGCAAATGGTGGATTATAGGTTTGAGCCCCCATTAAGAGCTACTGGGTTGTGGAACAGAGGGAAGACTGAGGGGTGTTTGAAGTGAATTAGCAGCGGAGTAACGAGGGTGGCATGAGTGGGATTGGAGGTGTCTCAGACTACATGGTCAGTGAGGGAGGAGGGCCGGGGAGGGCTGAGTCAGCCATGCGTGACAGTTGGGTTTAGAGTGTGAGAATCACGTGAGAGAGACACTATAAGAGAAATTGAGTTTTTGGAGTGGTTTTTTGTTTTGGTCAAAAAGAAGCACAGGACAGGTTGGGATAATAAGACAGCTGTGTAAAAAGAAAGAGTCTGGAATCTGCAGAAAGTGGGTTTTGTCTAGGGAGGTCATGCACATTGGTCATCAGCTCCCACAGTGGAGACTGCAGACTGAGACACTGGCCTGAAAACTCAGGAGGAACACTACGGGTGGCTTCCACATTAACAAGGGAAGACAGGGTTTTACCTGAGTTGTCCAGCAGACGTGGGGCTCTGAGAGAGATACCTTGGTGAGGCCAGGGCCCCAAAGCCCATCAACCCTCTTCATCAATGATGCCCAGAAGATCAACTGGTGATGAGTTCGAGGCGGCATGCCCTATCTTGTGGGCATGGGAAGGTGATGACCTGCCTGTCCTCTGGAGGGCAGGGCAGTCCCACTTCCAGTGGCCGTCTTGAGTTCCAAGTCATGGCCACAGGTCAGGGCTGGCTTGTGTCCAGTGTCTGTTTTTCTGCTACACTTGAAGCATGGTGGTGGAGGGGGCTTGGGTTCTTAGAAAGTTTTTCCTCTGGCCCATGTTTTTCCTCTGGCCTTGAGCCCTGCGTGGCACTGCAGCTGCAGGCCCTGCAGCCGGAAGGTGGCCTTGGAGTTTAGCTTGGAATGTAGCCTTTTTTTTGAAGGTCATCCCGGAATGTAAACTTTTTAAGGCTGTCCTGTTTTTGTTGTTTTTGTCCATTGTTGAAGACACAGAAAACCATAGCTAAGAGGTCTCCCTGGGGGATTGAGGACTTTTAAAGTTTAGTCTGAACACCTGGTGCTGCTTGGGAAATAAAATGGGAGTTCAGTCTTTTGTTGCAGGACAGAGTGGAAGTGAGAATAACATAACGATCTTTGTAGATAGGACTGAATAATGAATTTAAGGTTTTTGATATGATTTTATGTGTCAACAGCAAAAGATGTTACATACTGGAAGGTATGTAAGAGAGTAGAGAGGAAAACGAGACATGAACATAGATTAAGTTTTTGGTGCCTGTTACCTCACAAAGGGGAGGAGAAGTCGGGGTGAGCATCTTCGGGGAGGGATGATGAAGGCAGTGTGTGGGAGGGGCTGCCACATGGCAGTGAGTGTGCGGGTAGCAGGATGGCCGCCAGAGGGAGCAGTGAGATGTGGTGGTGGAGAAAATGGCAACAGTGGAGTAGAGGAGGAGCAGGAAAGGCAGAGTTGGGGTCGGTTGTGAAGAGCAAAGAAAGCTTGGACATGGGGCACCTCGGGCCATTTTCCACTGTGTTGACAAGAGTTGTCTAAATCCTGGAGACTATTACAGTCAACTATTCTTTTTGGGGGGCCAAACTGATCTATTTTCTAACTGGTACTGGGGCCAAGCAGCCTGGCAGAGAAGGTGAGATGTTTGGGCTTGAGTTCAGTGAAACCGAGAGGGTAGTGGAAGGACTAAATTGAGACAGGTGAGCACTAAGGTATGTTGCAGAGGGGAAGATGACTGATTGTTCCTCATAGTGAGAACCAGGCAGAGGAGAGATGCTGAGATGGAGAGGAGGATGAAGGCGAGAATTGTCTGGAGAGGGTCTCAGGTGGGACATAGAACCCAGACTCTCTGAGCAGGCATTCATGGACAGAAAAGGGCGTCAAATATAGAGGGAGGAGTGGCTCAGCATGTTGACAGGAATTTCAAGCAAGGGGCAGGAAACCTGGAGGCATAGAAACAGGAGGCGAGCCATTCCACAGAGATATTATTGTCTTCATGGGAAGAAAAAGAGAAAGAAGAAAATGAAAGAGCAAAAGGCAAGTTCATCAGGCGTGAAGTCTTGGAAAGTGCCCCAGAAGAGCTCTGTAGTGACCCACTCCAGAAAGAGTGGAAACAAGAGAAAGTGGTTAGGAAGTCCTAGAGAGTCTGGGAGGAAATGTGGGTGAAGGACAGAAAGAGGGATTGGAGTTGACAGGGGCAAGGAGGAGGGAAAGACATAAGGAGGGATTGGAATTGGTGATGAGGAGTCAGAGGAGGGACAGGCATAAATGGAACTCACTCACAATTCTGAAGTGTCAGCTGGCATCAGCAAAGGAACGGTTGTCTGAGGCTCACGGTCCACACAGGATCGGTCAGCCGTGGACTGAGGGGGAGCCCCCTGGTTGGGAGGGACCGTTCAGTTGACCTAGACATTCCTCCTGGGTTTCAGCACCAGAGATGGGCCGGAATCCACATGAGATCAGACCATACACTCTGCCACCAGAGAGGAACTTTATTGGGCAGGGGCCGGACTGCCTTGTGGACCAAGGTAGCCACCACTTGGCTTGGGAAAGGGTTTTCTAAGGGTTGTTTTGGGGGGAGGACTCCTTTTTATAAAATTTATTCATAGCAAATGTGAGCATAGACTTACATACATATTGTTTAAGATTAAATTTTTTACATATTGCAAGTATTCGTATTTTAAAATAAAACTTAAATTGCATTCTTAAATTATTAAACAGAAAATAAATTTCATACTAATTTAGTACTTGTTATATCTATTTCAAAATATACATGACTTTATTTGTTAACTGGGATCTAACTCATGACTTTGCACTTGAAAGCAGGTGCTTATGTCACCGAACTAAAATCCCCGGCCTAAAAAGGACATTTTTAGCAGGAATCAACTTTACTTTTTAAAAAATTTTTCACTTTTTAAAACATTTTTTACCAAAATATATTTTCACCAAAAAATATTTTCACCAAAAAGTATTTTTAGTTGTCTATATGTTGATAGCTTTGGCTATTAAATATTTTTTTGTTTTTGTTTTAAATAAATAATTGGTCTTATTTATATCCCTCTTACTCCACAAAATTTTGCATTAATGTAACATGCATTTACTCTAGGTAGATCATAGTAATAAGTAGCAAAACTATATCTGAAAATTATAATTGAAGTATTATTCTTGTGATTAATAAGGCTGTAAGTGAAATCTTCACTTGAAATCTTCATTTTATCTTTACACATATTACTGGTGCAAAATGGTGAAAAGCATATAAACTTAAGTTTTTTATAATAATCAAATCCACTTTAATAAGTTTAAAATTTCTGTATTGCCAGGCAAATATTTTATTGTCAGTACAAAGCAGTTCAGCACCATTTCTATCCTATCTTTTTAATTAAATGCTAAAGAATCACATACAAATGGATATGAATAAATATGATACTTGGAACTCCTTCCTTCCTATCTAGTAAAGATAACAGAATGAATGCTCACCAAAAAATATTTTTAATTGTCTATCTGTTGATAGCTTTGGGCCATTAAATATTTTTTGTTGTTGTTTTAAATAAATAATTGATAACTGTGAGTCTTTGAAATGGGTTTGTTGCCCAGTTATCAGGGTCTTTTACTTTTGCAGCATCCTTTTTAGAATCACTGTCTGCTGCTTTTGCAATCTTCAAAACTTGAGCAATTCACTATACTAAGATTCTGGATCTGTGAAATATGTGTTGTTCCTTTGTAACATGGGAAGAGAAACTGGGACAAGAGAATGAAGCCCATAAACTCTTGGCTAATTACACATTTCAAAAAATAGAAGACACCTTTGGCACTTTGGAAATCAATAACCTCAACATTCCAGTATTGCACACCCCTTCAAATTTTTTTTAAATAAGAGCAGAGAACAGTTGATTGTCACTGGTTTGGACACTCTCTCAAAGCTCCAAGACCTCTTTATTAACTTATGAATATGTTTCTTATTCTACTATGATGCAAGAGGAGCAAATATTCCTCATCCCATGGAGACAACTGCATTAAATGGGAAAAAAAGTGGTGTGGGAAAAGATGCAGGAAGGAAGTGTGAACAAGAAGATCTCATTGTTTGCTTTGGTTTGAAGCCATTTAGTTGTAATCATCTTATATAAAAAGAGTAACACAGGGGCCGGGGGTTTAGCTCAGTGGCATAAGCGCCTACTTGGCAACTGCAAGGTTGTGAGTTCAAGCCTCGGTATTCCCCCCCAAAAATATAAATAAATAAATAAATAAATAAATAAATAAATGGAGTAACACACCACCTTGGTTGACCAAAATTCTTTGTTTAATTCTAAAAATATTTTATAATTACTAAAATATGTCTTTGTTTTGTTTCTGATTACTGTTAGTGTGCTTGCTTCCTTAAGGAACTTCACAGAGAAAGGTGGAAGTGTAGTGAAGCAGGATTAAAATAAATCTTATGTTTCTTAGTCATAATAGCATCAAATGAAAACACAAATATACATTTTTGATGAAAAATAACTGAGAAAATAATATTAATAAGAAATTTAATATTACTCCTGAGATTAATTTTCATTTCATTTAATTTTCATTTCATTGAAATATAATATTACATGTAGGTTTTTTATAGATACTTTCATCAGATCAATGAGTGTCTTTTCTACTTATATATTACTAATAGTTAAATTTGCAGTTATGAATAGGTGAATTTTCTTAATAGTTTTCCTGACTCTATTGAGATGAATATATATATATATATATATATATATATAATCTTTAAAGAAACTTGTTCTAGCATGATCAATAGCATTGACTTATAAATGTTAATTTAATTTTGCATTTTGAGGATAAAATTCAGTTACTTAAGATGTATTATTCCTTTTATATGTTGATGTATTAAATTTATTAGAAGCTAGTGTATACATTTTATGAAGGGGAAATGTCAGACAATTTATTTTCTTATAACATTGTTTCTAGTTTTGGTACCAGTATTACATTGGTCTAATACATTATCAGTGCTGTTCTCTGAAAAAGTTGTATAAGATTGATGCTGTTACTTAGTCAAATATTTGTAAAATTAATCAGCGAATTAAACTGGACCTGGATGAGAGAAGTGTCAGGAAGTGTATGATACTAGTTTGTTCTAAAATTAGTGTTACTCACTTCGCTGGCATAATTAAGATGAAATTGACAGGTTTCTCCAGTTCCGTGTAAAGTTAACAATCTTCTCTTTCTAACTTATAAAGAAGTATTTTAAAATCATGTAAATATGTTTTTTCTCTTTGAATTTTAACCAATTAGCTTTAATAACTCTAGGTGATTTTCTAAGTTAATCAATTCTTCTATTGTACATGGATGGAGTTTTTCTGTAAGTAGGTATCTAAATCTTACAAACTCTTAGATTTTTACTTTATTACATGAAATGTAATCCATTATATAATTATTTATCTTTATGGTAAGATTTTTCTAGATTTAGTCACCATGATAAATAAATAGATAATTGTAATCTTTTAGTCTGGGAGTTAAGAAAACATATTATCTTACACGATATGTGTTGACTCTATATGTCTGGAAAGTTGAAACTTGTGAATGTGTTGTCTATTTATCAACCAATAAGCAAGGAAAAAAGTCATGATTTTAAAGGTAGACTTTTTCAAAACACTGGATTCTACACTTTACTACAACCAATAATAGCTGATTATGAACCATGTAGGTTCGTCCTTCCTTGTGTCTCAGTAGTTCATAAAGTTACTATGGTTTAAGTGAACACTTAAATAAGATATTATTCTTGTAGTTTTTTTTTCACTATGTGTTCTGAGTTATGTGATTTTTTTTGGTAATTTTTGTTTTAAACAAAATAAAGCAGAATAAAGCCAATCAAAACTAAACAATGTGACACGGGATTTCAGAACAAGATAATAGGAAATCAACAATGATTACTATAATGCCTCTTGATGTCTTCAAAATAGCTGATGATATCTTCAGACATAGTAAAATCAAGCAAAACAGCACAGAATAGAACCAATAAAAACCAAAACAATGAACACAATACAGCACTTCAAAGCAAGATAATAGTAAATCCAGAATGGCTACCATAATATATCTTGCTATCTTTGAAATAGTTCCCCAAGCCATCAGATATCATAAAATCAAACAAGACAAAACATAATAAAATCTAACAAAGTAAAAGAATGAAAACAATACAGGACTTCAAAACAAGATAATAGGGAATTAACAATGGTTACCACCTTTAGAAGGAGATCCCCTAGAGATGCTACATTGTATATTGTTATCCTCTAAATAGATGATCAAATTACTGGCTTTAGGCCTGCAAAATCAGTAAAACACTAAACCCTGCAAGCATTAAGTTGTATTTTACCTCAATAACTATCCTATCCGTCTGTGTTTCTCTGGATTGGCTGGGGTAGGAGGACTTGGCTTTTCTTGTCTCTCAGCCTATGTGCTGGAAGGGGCTGGCATCTGGTTCTCCTCTCAGTGGCCTATGCATGGCACCAACTCACAGGAAAGGCTTGGTTTCTTGTTGCCTTCTTGTTCTCTTCCCCCATAGTCTTCTAACTTGTGTTATGTTGGATTAGTTGTTTTCTTTCATAGATCCTAGGGAATAAAGCTCCTCAGGAATAGCAGTTCCTACATAAGCTCATGGATGATTCTCTACACGTAGTTTGACCTTATTGCCCAGAAGTATGATAGATAGATATATACAATTATTTGAGGTTTGTTTGTGTATTTGCATTAAGAAAAGTTCATTAAACAGGTAAATACTTAAAGTTTTGAATAAAGGAGTCTGAGAATAGCAGTGACTGGACTGCTCAAATCCGTCAGTACATAACAATTTAACAATTAACTGTTAGGTCAATACAAACATGCTTGACAATAGTGAGGCCTACAAAATTCACATAACCATAAACACACTTAGGAGCAATTTGAGGAAAGAATAATTTAATGGCAAGTGGTAATTGAAAAATAAGTTCCCACTATTAGAAATGCTTACATCAAGAGCACTTGCAGAAAGTGATTTTTGTTACTGTTTGTTTTTAAAGTTTGAAAAGAAGAGTACAAGAACACAGAGAACAGTGACTCTGCACACAGCAGAGGCTATGAGTTGAACAAACCTTGGTCTAAGTCCCAGGCAGGTGACTGACCTGCTAAACAATTCGTCAAGAGAAGCAGCAATGTCCATATGTTACAGTATCTCAATCAGGTAAACAGGGAAGAATGTTTACTTTTTAAGATGAAGATCAGAACTTGGCACAACCTTTGATGTTGATTGAACGATAACTTCTTAGGTTAAAAAGCAAGTCAACCCAAGGTTTATTTTGTGGTTAGGTAAATGAAGGGGTTTGTAAGGTGAAATGCAGCATCTGTAAAGGACTATTGCTAACATCATGTGTAATGACAAAAGATCAAATGCTTTATCCACAGTACTAGAGCAAAATAAAGATATCTACTTGTACCATTTCCACTCAGTCTTGAGATTCTGAACAATGAACATGGCTACAGAATGAAGTAAAAAGACTTACACTGGAAAGAAAAAGGTTTTGTGCTCTTTATTCACCCATGATCTACTCATCTACATAAAAAATTGGGTGTAATTTCCAAAAAAAGCTGCTAGGATGAGCAGGTGATTTTCACAAGATTTTAAACTATAAAATAAATGTATAAATGTTATTTATTTTTATATCTATTTTTAATAAACAATTGAAAATTATAATTAAACAAATAATATATGTTCCAATAACATCTGTACTAGGAAATACTTTGAGATACATCTGACAAAAGATGTGCAAGATACATACAGTGAAAATCACAAAATATTGTTTAAAAAATGAAAGTAGATCTAAATGTAATTGTGTCTATTTTGATTGATGAGGAAACAAAAGTACTGCAGAGAACATGTTCATTGTTTATAATGATTTGATGAGTTTAAAGGTACATCAACACATCAAATTGAGTATTTTAAACATATATATTTTATTATGTCAGTTATATTTTAATATTATTATTCTTATTACTAAGATTTTAAAAATCCAATCTAACTTTTTAAATTAAAATATTCACCTTTAAACACTGGAATCCAGAATTCACATCCTTTTTAATATGAACCCTTAACCACAGATGCTCAGACGCTAATGAGACACTTTGGAAGTGGTACTTTTCTTTGGTGCAGTGAGTAGTAAATTCAGCGAGCCATGATCAGCATCTTATTCTGGTGGTCACTGTAAGGTGTAATGTTTTCTCTGTAATGTAAATTTCATGTATTTTTTTCAGGACCAGTGGTTGGCAAATACGTTAGTGTTGGTGGGCCAAATGGACTGTCACAACACTTGAATGTGCATTGGGAGTATAGAAGCAGCTATAGACAAGATGTAAATAATTGAGTGTGACTATGCTTCAATAAACTTTATTACTGAAAACTACAAGCCAGTCTGTGAGCAATTGTTTTGCAATCTGTTATAGAATATTTCTTGTCTTTTTAACTTTATTTATGGTTCATTTTATCATACTTGTTTAAAATTCTGTAGTGAAATTGTCTTTTTTTGTTGTTAGGTTTTAAATCTTTTCCTCTGTATTACTAATTTTTTTTTTATTTTGCAGATATTAAAATACAACAAAACAAGAAAGAACAAAACCAATCAAGACAATGCAGTGAAATTGGCACACAAATTCAGAATAGGATACTGGGATAACAATAATAACAATCATAGTATATCTTGTTATTTTCACAATAATTTTCCATAAAATCAGGTATAGAAAAATCAAACCAAAAAAGAACACTATAAAACCAATCAAAGCAGAATATTGAATACAGCAAAACAGTTAATCAGAACAAAGCAAAACTGTGAAAACAATATTGGACTTCAAAGACAAGATAGAAGGAAATTCCCAATATTTGCTATATTGCATACTGTCATCCTCCCAAGAGATGCTAAGACCCACTGGACCCAGGTCAGCATAATCAACCAAACACTACGAGCATTTAGTTCCTTTATGTACCTTAGTTGTTATTCAGGTTGACCTTGAAACCATCTGGTTGCTAATGAAATAGACCTCAGGGTCAGTGGAACAGATTAGAAGATGCAAATATAAGTACAAAGACACTAAACCACATGGTATTTGACAAAGGGGCTAAGCATGTTCACTGGAAGAAGGATAGCGTCTTTAATAAATAGTGTTGGAAAAATTGGCTCTCCAATGCAGAAGACTGAAACTAGATCCATGTCTATCTCTGTGCACAAAACTAAAGCTTAAGTGGATCAAAGACCTAAACATTAAAGCAGAAACACTAAATCTACTAGAAGATAAGGTATGTAAAAGTCTTGGAGACAAAGTAGGCAGAGAATTCATGAAGAAATTGCAAACTGCATGGGAAACACTTCAGAGAATCAACAACTGGGATCTCATATTATTGAACAGCTTCTGCATTACAAAATAAATCACCAACAGAGTGAAAAGAAGACCCACAGAATGGGAAAGAATTTTAGCCAGCAACCCCTCAAACAAAGGACTTATATCAACAACATATAAAGAATTGAAAAACATCAAGCCCCTAAATTCAAAGACCCTCTCCAAAAATGGGCATCTGATAATGAGCACACAGTTCTCAGATGAAGATATACCAATGCAAATAAATACATGAAGAAATGTTCACCATCACTGGTCATTCGAGAAATGCAAATTAATACAACACTGAGATTTCATCTCACCCCAGAAAGAATGGCTGCCATCAAGAAATCAAATGATAACAAATGTTGGCGAGGCTGTGGGGAAAGGGAACACTGCTCCCCTGTTGGTGGGAGTGTAGACTGGTGCAACCACTATGGAAATTAGTATGGAGAATGCTCAGAAGACCAGGATTGGAAGTTCCATTCAACCCAACTATTCCCCTCCTGGGTATTTTCCTAGAAAAAGTGAAAAGGTCATATTACAGTGATATATGTGCACCCATGTTTATAGCAGCACAATTTGTAATAGCTAAATCTTGGAAACAACCAGGATGCCCATTAACTGAAGAGTGGATGAAAAAAGATGTGGTATTTTTACACAATGGGATAGTACTCAGCTATAAAAAAGGATGATCTTGAGGCCTTATTAGGGAAATGGAGACAACTTGAGACTAACCTCCTGAGTGAAATAAATTAGAATCATATTTATAAATATCACATTGTGTCTCTAGTGTAAAAGTAGTAAGAGATGTAGGAGTAATAAAATGCAAAATGTGTAATTGCTACTATAAAAAAGGGAGGAAAAGAAAGTACTCTAAAGGATATAGCTGCATGTATGTTTAAGTGTGTAAGGTAGGTGACCATATTACTGTTTTTGTTAGATTGTTGAGCATAACTGGTAACAATCTCACTGTTTGAATGTCTACTTTGTATGCTTTTATTTTGCAACTTGAACAACTATTTCCAAGATGACAGTATTTAACTTATCAAGTAGTGATTTCTTAGTAGTTTTTTTTTGTTCTTTTCTTTTTTTCTTTTGGAATTTTGTATTGTTGCTACCCTTTTTTCTGTTTTGTTTGGTTTTTTTCTTCTTTTAAAATAAAATTTTAAAGAAAGATGACAAGGTTCACTTGTGAGGTATGTCAATGGTATTTTGCTGAATTTGTTTATTACCTCTAGTAGTTTTTTAATGGAATTTTTGGGGTCCTCTATATAGAGTATCATGTCATCTGCAAATAGTGATAATTTAACTTCTTCCTTTCCTATCTTTATTCCTTTTATTTCTCTCTCTCTTGTCTGATTGCCCTGGCTAGTGTTTCCAGAACTATATTGAAAAAGAGTGGTGATAGTGGACATCCTTGTCTTGTTCCTGATTTTAAAGTGAAAGCTTTCAGTTTTTGTCCATTTAGTATAATACTGGCTGTTGGTTTGTCATAGATGGCCTTAATAAGGTTGAGGTAGACACCATGTCTTCCGAGTTTCTGAAGGGTTTTTTATCATGAACATATATTGGACTTTATCAAAAGCTTTTTCTGCATCTATTGAGATGACCATGTGGTTTTTGTTTTTGGCTCTTTGATGTTGTGTATCACATTTATTGATTTGCATATGCTAAGCCATCCCTGCACTCCGGGAATGAACCCCACTTGGTCATGATGTATAATCTTGATTATTTGCTGCATTCAATTTGCCAGTATTTTATTGAGAAGAATTTTGTCATCTTCAGTGTAGTTGCCTACACTCTCAGACTTAATACTATCAATCAGAACAGATTTGAATATAATCTGTCAATACAAAATAGCAATCTAACAAACCAGATGTAATTAAGATCAGTCATGATAAAACAGTGTAAGTTATACAGGGCTTCAGATTAAGTTAATAGGCCCTCAAATCTAGTACAATAGACAAACTGGAACAGAATATAATCCATCTAAACAGAGCAGTGTGAGTTTTAAATGTTGATACACTATTAACAATATCCTCTGCCTTCTTTTTTTTAGACTATTCCTCCCTTTTCACTCCCACAGTGTGCTGCGCATTTTGGGTCCCACTAAACCCCTCAGTTTTTAGATTGCTATTTACCTAAGTGGTTGCAAAACTTTCTCACTCCTGGACTTGATCTCAAGTTATAGTCCTTTACCTACAAAAGCCTCAAGGTTTTCCTTTATTATAGCTGAGTAGTTCTCTACTGCACATAAGTATCCTGTCTTTCCAACCTATGTGCAGGTGCTGGTTGAGTTGCCCCTATTTCTCTTGGGTTCCCTGTCACACAGTGTATTGTGTTCTCATATTTGACTTTCTGTCCATAAACCCTCTTTCAGGTCAATTATGTTTCCAATACAGTGCATCTCGATGGACCCTACCTCCTTATCTACTCTGCCTGGGTTTCATTTTGTTAGTATATCAAGGCCATCTTTGTTAGTGATTACAGCCAACCTTCTCTGTCTCATTTCTGCTATGCTATTTTTCTGCCATTGGTTGTCTACATTCCTCTTTCATTGCACTATCTGCCCTGATCATTGAAGCCTCTCTGCCACTGTTCCTGAAATCCTGGTATTTTTTTTCTTGCTCTCTAGAATGTCCTTCAGTTTGTGGGGTTGGATTGGTGGTCATGAATTCCCCCAGTTCCTCTTTGTCATGGAAGCATCTTGTTTCTCCATTAATTTCTAGAGGCAGTTTTGCAGGGTGCATCAATGTTGGCTGGAGGTTATTTTCTTTCAGGACTTAGATTACTTTGCTCCAAGCTCTTCTTGATTTGGTGGTCTCTGTCGAAAAGTATTCCATGATTTTGATGGGTTTTCCTTTATAGGTGATCTGTTTCTTTTCTTTGACAGCTTTTAATATTCTGTTCTTATATTGAATTTCTGGGATCTTGATTATTATGTGTCTGAGTATAGCTCTGTTTTTGTTGTAAGTGGTTGGAGTTCTGTATGCCTCATACATCTGAATATCTTTTCCTTTTGTTATGCTTGGAAAGTTTTCCTTAATTATTTCTGTGAATAGCCTTTGTAATTCCTTTGTTTTGACTCCTGCTTCTTCATTCACATTTTTTTTCCTTAGGTTATAGATCTTCCTGTTGTCTTCTAGCCTTTGTATTGTTACTGCCTGTTTCCTTGTTATTTTTAAGAGATCTTTCCTTTCATGATCACACATTGCAAACCTGTCTTCAAGTTTTAATAGTCTATCCTTAGTTTCTTCCAAGCAGTTTTGCCAGCTTTCAATGGAGTTTTTAGTTTCCTGGTAATCTCTTTTAATCTGCTTCACGTATTCTAGGTTTTCTTTATATTTTTCATCAAATGTTCCTCTCCTTTGGTGTTCTTCCATTGTTCCATCTATGTCTTCTTGAGAGGTGTTTAGCATTTCTTTTATTAATATACTTGTATCTTGCTTAACTTGAATTAATATTTCAGCTTTGAGCTTGTCTACAAGATCCAGAAGATATCTCTTTATGTCCACTGATGCCGTGTTTGATGTTGCATGTTTGCTGCCCTCAATCTCTTTTGTATTTATCTCTCCTAGATCAATATTCTCAGGTTTGGGGGCTGGGGGCTTTTTCTTATTTCTTTCTCTTGTCATGTTTTTGGCTCCTTTCATACAAGTGTATAGTGGAGTTCCCAGCCCCTTTTCTTATTGGTTATGGTTCTTCTGGAGCATGCTGGATGTCTGGAGAGGGATTTCTGCCCTCTCCAGTCCCTTGTCAGTCACTGAGGTGCAGGCAGGGGCAGTGTATTCTGGCCCCTCCCCTCTGGGCCAGCCAACCTTTGAGGCTCTTCACTGTGTAAGTGTGTGATGCACATAGGAAATTGGTTTGGGATGACTTATTGGGTCCTGGTCAGGGGTGTGACCCAGGCCAAGCAGATCCCAACAGTCTGCTCTGGGAGGGGAGAAACCGACTGAAGTCACTGCCATTCCTAGTTCAGGACCATCCTGCCTGATTCCAACATGTCATCCAGTTGGTCACCCCTTTCCCGTGGGAAGGTCTTATTCCTAGCACTCACCGCTGGTTAGTGCAGATCCCTCACTGGCTCTGTTCTCCACAGGGCTCGCCAACCTCTGACTTCAATGTGGCTGCGGTGAGATTTTAGAGTGGCTCTGGGCGAGTTGCGTGTGGGGCGGCTCAAGCCAGTCACAGCAGCACGAGTTCAGGTGGCTCAGTGAGGGCCACTCGGCTGTGACCACTAATCTTAGCTTCTCTAATGGTAGCCCCGGGACTGTATGTTTGACCAGCTTGTTTCCCTTCAGTTTCTTCCTGGGTCGAGAGACTCCATCTCCCTCTGCCCGGACCTCTCCAGGACGTTTTATTCTGGCATCTGAGCTGTCTCAGGGAGGCTCCATATCCTGCTGCTTATCGGTCTATTTACCTATTTCTACCTAATAAAGCACTCTTGTGTTGTATTATATATTTTGCTTCTATTAGAAAAAGTTCTATGACAGTTATCACTTTTATTAAAGATTGTCTGGTTATTCATTGGCTTTCATTTCTGTTTGAATATTTTTTCTCATTATATTTTTATTATTTGCATATTGAAAACTATTATTTTTGTCAACTTGTATGTTGCTGGTATACTTATCTTTATCATGACAGATTTTTAGATGATTCTCTTGGACTTTTTTAGCCAAATAATCATATTACATGCAAATAGTGAGATATTTTACTTCTTATTCCCAGTTTACTCCTCATCTTTTCCTCCAATCTTGTTGCAGTGGCTGAGTACCTATAAAATGTTTGACAGTACTGGCATCAGCAGGCTTTGTTTTTCTTCTCTGTGTTTAGAATTAATTTTTAGTAATTTTACATATATATGCCAAAGATAATTTTTATTGCTTTAAAAATATTTTATTTAGTTAATATTATACATAAAATTATATGTGTATATGACTATTATAATCTTTAGTTTTCTTTAATGAATGCCTCAAAGTCTCTGTAATTATTTTCACATGATTTACAAAAAAATATTCTATGCTTCCATTCAGGAACAAGGTATAATTTTTATTCTTTGTTTTATGTTGCTAAGTAAAATTTTCTCTTTTCCATATTTCTTGTTAGATTATTTCATTTTTCTTCTTGATATTATTATAAGCAATTTTATATGTGTAGTCACTATGTTCTTGTTTTATAATTTATTTTTTGTATATTGCTATGGGCTATGTGAAGTTTAGAGAAAAACTACTCATTTATATATATTCTTTTAAAATTTAAACACAATAAACACTAATTTCATTGATTATTTAATCATCTTGTGGAAGTTTTTTAGTTTGGCAATAGTAACAACACAAATAATGGGAGTTTTGTCTTCTCTTCAGATATTTATGTCTTCTCTTACACCTCTTTAGGTATTACCAGGCTAAAATATTTTCAAAAAATATTTCAAGAGTTAACAGTTTTTCTTTGTTCATTTACTGTAATAATTTAAATATTTCTTTTTTTTTTTTTTTTTTTGTGCTACTGGGGATCAAACTCACAACCTTACACTAGCCAGGCAGTGCTTATGCCACTGAGCTAAATCCCCAGCCCAGTATTTCTTGATTAAGATCACTTACTGGATTTAGCCAGACATGTATCATAATATTTCTAAGGAAATTAACTTTTACTTCACCCAATTAAGGCTTTAAAAGATAAATAGTGTGGACACTTGATTTTAACAATTTATGCAATATTTATTGAGATAATCACTAAATTTCAAATTGCTTTTCACTTATTGATAATGTATTCTCAACTGATTTCCTTATTTTGGAGCATCTATCTATCTTCTTATATCACATGCATTGTTCTAGTGGGAGGTCTATTTAAACAACTTTCAGATTTAATTTGCATACATTGTTATTTGATGCTTGTGTCTATTTAAGATTTTTTAATGACATTACTCCATAATTCTATTTCTTATAGCATAATTTGAAAGTTTTAGGCACCAAAGCTATATAATCTTTATAGTACTATTTGAGAAATTTTTCTATATTTTATTATTAGGAAAAATAATTCAGTATATTTCTCATTGTTTTTGCTTCTAGGAAATATGTATAAATCAAAATTAGCCTATATTTTCCCTTCTCTGAGGCCAAAGATGAACTGTGTAGATACTACAATGTAAATCTGTTTCTTTTGGATAACTATCAAAGGATTAAAATTTTGGTTAGACTTTTGTTTTTCCTTCTTTCATTTTTCTTATTATAATTTTCTGCTTTGAGACATAACTACATGTCTCTTGATAATTTTGAAATTTAAAAGCCAGGTGAAATGTTGAATATTCATTGAAATATCTTTTTCTCACTAGCCCATGGGAATCCTTATTTGAAACAAAATGCTCACACAGGTGTTGATTAAGATTGGCCCTGTCATTTCACTTGATCCTTTTTAATATGTTGAAGTGACAGAGCCCTTCTTAATCTTTCTCTGATTCATCTCAGAGATAGATGGCCTATGTTATGTCTGAATATTTGTGTACATGTTATGCTCTATAATTTTGATCCTTGAACTTGTGCAACTGCATTTTGAGACTTGCAGAAAACCAAAATCACAAAATTTGATTTTAGGCCTTCAAATGTTTTTAAGCTCCTTCACTGAATAAAGATTAATTTTTTAACTGAGAAATAAGATTTTTATGAGAAAGAAGAGATAAATTAATAAAATTAAAGTTTATATACACATGTATAGAATAATCAGGGAAATATTACATGAAATACAACAAAGATACCATTTATTTTTCTCTGTTATAAATTGCATATGTAAAAATATAAGACTACCTTTTCAAAAGACAAAATTGTGATACCCTCATACCTTTTTTTTTTTTTTTAGTGTCAGGGATCGAACACATGACCTTGTACTTGCCAGGCAGGCACTTAAGCCACTGAGCTAAATCTATGGCTCTACCCTCATATTTTTAAAAGAAACTTAATTCATGATTTTTTATTCATAATTTTAATAATGTTAACATTTACAAAAGAAATAAAATGATACGTGATACACAAAGTGGGTTGAAAGATAAGTACCTTAGTGTACTTCTGTGTTTTCTTTTATATTGTTGTGGTTCCTAAAAAGACAACATCCTAAGTTTTTCTAGGTCTGAGATTCTTAGATACGAGTTTTGCTAGAGTTGTTGATCAATAATATTTATTGTTGAACTTGTGCTACTTATTGAAAATTATTTCAGAATAAAATAGCCTTTTCCTGAAGGAGCAGAAAATTCTGTTTCACTGCCAATTCTTAGTCCTTATTTTCAATGCTTGCCAAAGAATAAATAGCTCCAAAAATAAACCAGCACTGGTTGCTAAACATTTAGCTACACAATAACTCTATCATCACTTTACAATAACAACTGACAAATTATCCATTACTGTCAGAAGGAAGGTTTTTAAATCATTTCTTAACTACATTTACTAAAGATCTTGAAGGTAATCAGCAAAGATATACTTTTTCTTTGTATGTTTATTCATAATCTATGGTCTTTAGGGATGTGCCAACTATAATTTATCTACTACCTGTTGTGAAACTTGAATAACAAGATAACAGAGGTAATTAGCAAGATTTGCACACTATTGAAAGATATTTCCTGACATGTTTAAACAATGCAATAGAGTTACACTGGTAGACTATTTTTCATCCCTGAGAACAATAAATACCTTTCCCTTGCTCTTATGAGGATGAAATCAATAGGTATAAATAGTGCTCAAGTAAGATGATGAATATTTCCTAAAATTATTGCTGTAAAAGACACACTGCCATGAATCTGCCTTCAAAATAACCCACCTTGCTTTGAACACACTTATCCCACCATTCTTACCACTTGCTGAAGCAGTTCTTGAGGTCCTCTTTCATTGGCATCTTTATGAAGTGAAAAATCTGTGAATGTTGCTGACAACTGCCGTCCAAGGTAAAGGCAGGAGTGTACGATGTATTGTGCCCTCATCCAACTTGCCCAGTGGATTTGGCACTCTGTGACTTATGGCTCCTCTTCAAACTCAAAATAACTGTGGATGGTAAATGTTTTTGAGTGAATTGAGGACACTAAAGCAGCAATGACAGCAGTTAAAAACGTTGATAGAGGACTTCCAGAACTGCTTCAGAAAGTATGAAGAATGAGAAGATAAGAGTGTTCAAAATTAAGGGGAGGATTTTGAGGAGAAAGGCATTGTATGTTTACTGTAATAATGTTTTAAAAATTTAAACATATATTTTAATTAGCCCTCATGTATTACAGACATTTAGATATGCAAATACACCAAACAAAATGGAGTGTGGTTTGAATTAGCTTCTAAAAAATCAAGAGTATAGGTTTTTAAGGATAAAGAGATGGTGAATGTTGTACTCTAACCTGATCATTGCCATTCTGTATGCGCTGTTGCTATTATCCTAGATTCCAACCTTTGTTCCTCCTAAAATTCCAGATGCCTGGTCAGGCTCCCTATCTTGTGCAGCTGTGACCTCTGTACTCTATAAATTTCCAGGAATTGGCCCACTGCCAGGCTTTGAAGTTGTAGCTTTTGTGCTCTATATGATACCCTTAAATTAACCACGAGTTGTAAAGTTTCCTGTAATCAGCTCGTCACCAATTATAATTTCCTGTAAATACAGCTGCCTCTGTTAAGGTTTGTTCTAAAAACCTAATAAGAGAACAAACAGAGCCCCTATACCCTTACCCCTCTCCACTCATACTTTGCGGTTTTTTTCTTTATAAACCCCTTACCAATGTAACCTAATTGCACAGACTGCAAACTCCATTGCTTCTGTGTTGCTGGGTGCTAGCTAAAAAATAAAGCGCTTATTCCTTTTTCTTTTTGGACATCATCTCATATTTGGGTTATAACAGTGAAAACACCTGCATCTGTCTAACAAATCTTTTTCTTAACTTTTCTTCCTCTAATTTTATTCCATATATTTGCCTTTCTGTCCTGCTCAGCAAGCCAACCAAAATAGAATTAATAAAATGTTTTATTTTATATTTTCCAGGTGCCCAGACTAAAACAAGATTAAATTTGTAGCCAGGCATGGTGGTGCACACCCATAAGCCCAGCACTTGGGAGGCTGAGGCAGGAGGATTGCTGTGAGTTCAAGGCCAGCCTGAACTAATAGCCAGACCCTGTCTTAAAAAATTAATGTTGAGACAAGTATTAAATTGGTAGCTTAAAAATGAATTTCATTTTAAGAGAAATAGACAATTCTTAAATTGATCGTAGACAGTGAGAAGAGTTATTAGGATGATTCAACTCTTTGTCATAACTGGAATGAGCGGCTGGGTGCAGAGGTTGTGGTGCTGATGGCATGTAAGCACCTCATGGGCATCCAGGCTGGTGGGCAGTGCTGCTTGCCTGGCACAGGCTTGAGGGCCTTCCCTCCACAGCTTCATGCGGCATCATTTGTGAGTTTATTCTGTCTCCAATTTAAAAAGATTGGAATGAATAGGCAAAACTATGAAAGAAGGAAGTTTTGACCTTGCTTTATTATATTTTAAAAAACTTGAATAATATAAACATTTCTTTACCTACAGATTTTACAAGTACCTATGAGGCCAATACTTAAACCTGAGTATTTATGCATCTTTTTGATTATTTTAAGTCAGTGTGGCTTCCTTTTCCTTTCAAGACAAAAAAATGATATTTGATTTTCTGGTAACTTGTCACTTGTTTGAATTCAGTGTGTGCTACAAAAGAAAAGATTCACCTTGCAAGAAATTATTTCTTTATAAACAAAATTAATGCTAATTTCTAGAGTTTTTCAAAGTTTCTTTGATCATATTTAAAGCTGCTCCATTTCAACTGCCATTTGCTTGTGAACCTTATTTGATGGTTTATTTATGAGATGACATAAGTCAAGATTTAGTTGAGTTTTATAAATGCATGCTGTATGAATCTCTGTTCTATTTATTACCAATTTATTTGATAGAGCTGATACATGTGAACAAGGGCTTTAATTCACTTACTTAGAAATAAAAAACAAGTTTGTTTAATGAGGATTGATTTATGTTTGGTAAATCCAAACTTACTTCAAAAAGTTGAGTCCATAAGACAAGGAATCTTCCCTTGATTTCTATCAGTATTAACAATACAGTAGGGAAAGCCATCAAAATTGGCATTACTAATTTATTTTTTACCAATATATTTTTCACCCAAAGGTATGTCATTTGGTCTATGCACAAACTCACCTACATGTGCACTTACATGAGTACAACACAAATATTTTTATGCTAAGTCAGTGATCTCATTTTGACTGATTACTTGAAAATACTCCATTGAGGAGGAATTTGTAAAAAAATCAACATTTAAATGGAACTAAACCATAAATATCCCAATATGGTAAGACAAACTGACATAGAAAAGAAAAGAAGGATAATGCAGAGGTGTTACCAATCAGCTGGGGATTCCTTTGTTCAACTAAGATCAAAATCACAATTTGGCACAGTGTAGCTTCCTTGAAATCAGCATCCCTGGACTTATCAGGGGCTGTTAACCCTTACAGTTACAGGTCTGGACTGTGAGTGCCAGTGCCTCTTAGCTGTTGGTATTACCTCCTAATGTGACAATTCTAGGTGGCTTCTAGCTTGCGTCCTCAGCTCCCTCACATGAGGGTTTATAGTTCCCTCGCTGGTAATCTGGAGCATTTCTAGCAGCTTTTCTGACTCTGGGACTCTAGGTCATCGTTATTGGTCTCTTCTGGTCACCACTGGTCTCTGCTACTCCTCATCCCTTGCTGTTTCCCTGCTGTCTGGAACTCTTCAGGGCTAATACCTTCTAGCATTACTAACTCTTTTTTTAGAGCAACGTACTTACTCTACCACACCTAAAAATTATGAGTATGGCAATGGAACCACTGAAGTGAAGGCTTTTACTGAGACTCTTGTTGCAACACAAGATTACAGGACCCAGGAAGTCCTTCTGTATTGATCTGAGGAGTTCCAGGAAGCACGTCTTACATAGAGCGGGAGAAGGAATGTGCACGCACAGTTCCCTACATTTTACAGACCTATTTGGGGATTTTCAGAATAGTGACAGAATTGGGCAGGGTCCTCTGGAAGTTGCAGGGTGGAGTCATACAGAGTGGTTGCGGGGTGACTTCATCTGTGTTAGGTTCATGTTTCAAGTTTGCTATAACTAAAGTAAATATTTCCCAGAGCAGTGGTGGAGTTCTTAGGACCACCATGTCTGTCTTGGCAAACATTCAGCCAAACTGCAGGAGAAGGGCTACTTCACGGACAAGCTCCTGGTTTTCCAAGAAAAGGGAAGGGCTGAAATTGTGATTGTAACTGCTACTGCTTTTGAAACGTCTCCAGAAGAGGCTGACAGGGACCCTGGGATTTGGGAATTTCAGGAGTAACCCTGGGCCCTGGGCCCTCTCTGATCCCTGCCCTGTTAGGTGTGGGTTTCTGGCTTCTCAGAGAGGTAGCAGGAGCCCCTGGGCTAAAGGGAACAGCATTCCGGCTGTTTGCCAAGTTGTGTCTCCTGTCAAGGCTGAGGGCAAGAAGACGGCTTAAAGGGAAGCCACTGAAGCAACTGCATGGGTGATGGGAAGATTCCGGGGCAAGTAGCTAGGTCCCCCGCGGGAGGATGAGGAGTGAGTGGAAAGGGTATGGCTCCTGTCAGTAAGGTTACATCCCCTCTTATTGTCAGAGGAAAGAGCAAAGTTAGGCATCATTTCTTTTCTGTCTCAGAAGGATCCAATAGAGTCAAAATTTTCTTTCATTTTTTGCCAGGAAGCAAGTATGATAACAACAACTGATCAAGAGGGCCATCGTTTTTCCTTCAGCTTCAACAAATTTCTCACAGAACCTCGACTTTTCTTAGGGTTTATACCTCCCATTTGAGGTATGTGTGATTCTTTTTTTTTAAAGTCCTTTTCTAGCTTTAGAATCTGCTAATGTATTTTTCAAGGACCTAAGAGCCATGCTTTGAAATATAATCATTAAAGAAGATACCACCCTAATCTCCAGGGCTGTGTTTAGGGGGAATCAATTAGCAAGCACAGATGGCTTAATCACAGAAGTAACATTTGCAAACTCAGGAAAAACTCCATGTGTTCAGCACCTCCCCTTGACCATCCTTCCCCCTAAAGTCCTCCAGTACTTTCCCAATAGCTATTCCAGCACTTAAAAAAATAAACAAAAAGCCCCCCCCCAACTCACTCTTTGTTTGATCAAATTGAGCTGAGGTTGAGTTCTGATCTTTCTCTCCTATTGTAAAAGCTTGAATAAAGTCTGCCTTATCTATCTAGCTTTGTCCAGAACACTCAGACACAAACAACTAGCTGAAGGGAAGATTTAGGGGACAAAAATAGTCCTTCACTTCCTGCATGGCTGTCATTTTTGAAAGTGAACAAAGTGAGTGAAAGAGACATGCCTTGCTTTCCTCGGGCGTTTTGTATTTCCTACAGATGGTGTAAGTCATGAGTAAAATTACGATGAGTAAATTGTTGCATTTCTTCTTTGGCTGTACTCTTTTATTCATGCCAGAAAAATGTAGGTGAGAAATCAGGAAGACTGACTGGAAATGGTGACTCTGAATGAGAAAACTGGATGCATCAGATAGGAAGAAGTTAGGAGATAATGAACTACTTAAGTAAAGGAAGAGGAGTAAACAAATAATGATAATAGAAATGGCTAAAACAAATAGAAATATACTTAATGTCTATTATATGTGACAGTCTTCTAAATAGCTAATGTTTAATAGCTTATTCAATCGAACCAACACTATGTACTATAATTACCTCCAATTCCTTCATAAATAACATAACAGTACAGCATAGAGAAGTTGACAGATTTACTTGAATTAGGAGAGTTACTAAATGATAGAGCTGAGTGTCAAATCCAGGCATTATTGTCTCAGCATCCACCCTTAAAATACAACTGTCATGGTACATTTGTTGTCTCTCTGCAGAAGTACATATTTTTAAAGGGTAATGGCCTCTGATGGTGCGGTTTGCACTGGATTCAATCTTACAAGTAAAATGACTTGTTTTGAATAGTAAGGGCCTATTGGAGCAATCTTTCAAATGCTGTATCTGTTACTTTTGAAGGACATGACAGTGCAGATGACACAGTTCATAATAAAATACATTTATGTCATGTTTTATAGCTTATGAAATAATTTTACCTTTAGATTTTCTTAAGATTTTCTTAATAATTATAAGATAAACCTAAGAAAATTACCAAAAGAAGTTAAATCAGACACACAAGCTTAAATATCACATAGTTTCTCTTATATAAGAGACCTAGAGAGCCAGACAAAAGCTAGATAGTAGCAAGTAGGGAGATAGATTGTTCTTAAGGGGAAAGGATCAAGAGATGTAGGGAGAGGGGAGGGGAAGGAAGGGTAAGGAATATAAAAAGGAATTAGAACGCGTCATGTACCTGTACCAGCTCCACACAAGGAATGTAAATGTGTATGGCAAACACGTACTGAAAACGTGTATAATAGAAGGAAAGGGGATCAAAAGATGGTTGGAGAGGGAAGGAAGAGAAGGGAAAGAGAATGAAAGAAGGAATTATGGTGTGTTATGTGTATGTAGCAACTTCCCATGTGGAATATAAACATTATGTAGTAACAAATTAAAAAGTTGTCTGCTTTCTCAAAGATCCACACAATTAATTAGGGTTCTAGCCAAGATCTGAACTTGACTGATGCCCAATTTCTTAACTTCATCACAGTGAAAGGTGAGCACCAAGATTTCAAGATATCATTGTGATTATTTCTTGTAATCTTCTAAATTCTCCTCCTGAGATGCTTGTGGGCTTATTATGTTTCAGCTAACAAACATAAACCCAATAGTACAATAAAAGGGAAGCACTGACCACAATTCCCATCCAGATAGAACTGGGATAAAGAGTATGCGTGGTATAGCAAACAGTAGCACCTTCCCCAAAATGAGGTTGACTGTGCAGCTCAACCTGATTATAGTGCTAAAATCTCCCCCATTAGCAGAACATGGGACATGTGCTCAGAAAACATGGAAACATATACTAACAAGACCTTTCCCTGTGGCTTGTCTTCTTCCACTTCCTTCAAGAGTCCTCATCCCCAGAATGACCCAAGACCTCACATAAGCCAACAACAATTTATCCTCAGAGACCCTGGAAATTTTTGGTATGAGGTCACCTGATTTGCAAACTCAAGAAAGATTGTTTCTATTTGATTTAAACATCTGTCATGGATTTTGTAAAGGATAAGGACCAGGAAGTGTATGCAGTAAAATCAACGGAGTCTAAATACAAGTTAATTTGCAAACTGACACCTGAAAGTTGGATGATAAAGTTATAAATAACATAAATATTTATATCAAATTCCTTAGAACATATTATTGTTGAGTATGAGGCCTACAATTGTGAGTTATTGAAGGTTTGTTTTTTTCCTTTATGAAAACTCTGTTAAAAAAATGAAATCAATGTTTGGCAATTGAGAAAAAGCACAAAGGTAATTGCTAATCAAAGCCTACTCCAGGAAAAGACTCAGTGACTTGTAATTTAATTAGAGACTGTTAACATGATACCTGAGAAAAGAGACCAGAGCCAACATTTGAAGAAAACACATTTAAAAAGTAAGAAAATAGTCATGAATTAGCTTCTGTAGATTCAAGACTCCATAGAGCTTGCTGAGTGAACTGGTTTTACCCGATACTGATGAAGTCTTTGTAGTTGAAAATCTCCATTTCTTTGAAAATTTAGAGATTAGAAATAACTAAATTGAAGCCTTTAATTATAGGGAGTGAAATATGAGTGGCCTTTTTATTGCAGTACCTAGGGGATGTAGAATTAAATATTCACCTGGAATGAGCACTCTGTAACAGAAAACGTGAGGCAGGAAAAACTTCTACCCCTCCACTTCACATTTTAAAATCTGCAGGAAGGAATGTGCTTTTTATTGGCATCATGTTTAGAGAAAGCAGTCAAAACTCATTATAGAGGGCCTCAAAGTAGTTTTGAGACATGCATTGCTGAGAACATTTTGGATCTTGAAAAGGTATGCAAGTTGATAGAAAATACATTAGTGACAAGAAGAAAGGGATCAACACATGTTAAAAAAAATCACCTTTTAGGGGAAAACATAAATGTTTCAGAGAAAGCAGCCAAAACACACTCGAAAGTTTCTGGAGCCTCTTGGTGTGCACCAAGCTTCTTGTCCTGTTAGACTACAGAATAAGAGAATAACAGAGTATACAGAAAAATACACAGTGAGTCAAGCTCTTTGTCTCTGTCCTCTTCTCCTTTTTAGATCTTTCCTTCTTTCTTTCTTTCTTTCTTTCTTTCTTTCTTTCTTTCTTTCTTTCTTTCTTTCTTTCTTTCTTTCTCCCTTCTTTCCCATGTGAGTCTCCTTTCCACATAGCAAGTTTCTCAGGGTGAAGCAAACCTCAGGCAATCTCTCCTAAACCAGAGTTAAAGAAACATTTCTGTGATTATTGTCGGGGAGGGATGAGAGATTTTAAGCGAATGACATAATCCAGAAAAGTGGGTCTGTTTGTTCATGTGTGATAGTCCCCAGAAGCAGTTTCTGAGTTGAGGACAACTCCCCATCCTCTGTCACTAACAGTCACTCCAAATCAAACCTAAATAAAGGATATACCTGTCAACACAGCTTCAAGCTATGCCTAAACCGTCTCCAAGCAGAATAGAGGCCTCTAAACTCCTTCCAGTAGAGATATTATGGTGCTTTCATTAGTATGTTTATGTGTCTCTGTATTAATCAGCTTTCTGTAACTGAAATAAATAGCCAACAAAAAACAACTTACTGAGAGAACAGGTTTATTTTGTCTCACAAATATGGGGATTCCAACTCCTGATCTGGTGTACCCATTGCTTTGAAACCTGTTGTGAGGCAGGACATCATAGCACGAGCATGCAGTAGTTTAGGACTGTTCACCTCATGGCCAGTATGAGAGAGGAAAGGAGGGAGGGAAGGAGGAAGAGAGAGGGGGAGTGCTGGGCTGTTTCCCATAATTTCCTTGGTGAGAACAGCTCCCAATCTCCCCCTGTCCCTACTAGGCTCCACTTTTTAAAAGTTTCCACCATCTTCTAATAGCATTAAACCAAGGATCCAACTTTTAACACATGAAATTTTAGGGACTATTTCAGGTCTAAACTGAAACACTATCTAAAAAAAAAAATCTACATATCTGTATATGCGCCTATATTTTTATGCCTATCTATATCTGTCTCTGTACACTTTCCTATACAGAGCAGTAGTTATGAATGTTGGATATATGAGGATAAACAAAGGGACTTTTAAAATCCCTAGACTCTGCTCTAAGCCAGCTCTACACAAATGAGTGGAGGTGAATACCAGCATCCCATGATTCCAGTGAGTAACTAAGGTTATAAATAACCACTGAGCCATTGTGCTCAGTCCTCCTTTGCTCCAGAGGAATTTATCTGGGAGAGAATGAAGTGGAGGTGGGCTGAATTTTGTTCTTACTAGAATCTAAGGATAAAAAGCAGCAAAGATTTTTCCATTTAATTTTTTGAGTGGCTGTTGGAAACCTGTATCTCTTCTCAATAAAAATCACCTACAAAATTACAGCTTTAATGGTTGTCATATGCTAATAGCACCAATTGCCTTTTACAAATGTTTACAATGTGTAATATTCTAGCCTTACTATATTGGTCTCATGTAGCTTCCTTTATCAGTCCACTGATAAAGGAAATTCTACATGTTTCTTTTAAGGTTTTACTTATTGCTATGGTTTGTGTCTAGATGACCTGCCAAGGCCTTATGCAGTCATGGGCACAGGCTTCTAGAATTTGTGATTGATTCATGGTCTATGCTGGATTACGGGTGGAAGTGCTACACAGACCCTAGGGTAGGTCGCCTAAGTACACAATATACGGGACAGAAAGAGTCTTCTCAGCGCTTCTCCCCTTTCGCTCTTGTTGCTTTTGCTGTTTTCTGCCACCATGAACTGTGGTCCTCTGCCATTAGCCACCCTACCTTGGACCATGCAGATTATGAATTGAAACCTCCACAAACTAAACTAAATAAACCTTTCCTTCCTTAATTTGGGGAATCAGGTTTTTTTGTCTCAGAAATGAGAGAAAAGTAACCAACATACTTATAATTCAATTTCAACTTGCCAAAAAGCAATGTTTCTTCCTCTCAAAGGTTTACCTGAATATATATTTATGTCATTACTTCAGCCAAGAATCAAATATATCTAATAGGTGGGTAAAAAATTTACTTAATTTGGAAATGTTGATGAATCAAAAAATGTTATATTTTTTGTATACAGTTTTTATATGCATTCATGTTTTTGAAGCCATGACTCAGCTATGTTTAACCTGTATTGTTATACTTGAGCCATCTTTTTAAATGCCTTTAAAATAGAAGATAATATAAGTAAATTCATGTTCTCATTCTTTATTTTTTAAGTAATTTAATGTTGTTTTGAGTATTTATCTACTTAGCAGAAGTTTGGGTACGTAAAACTTAGGAAAGATGTCAGGGGATATAGGAATGATCAACAAGCTGTGATACATTTTGAAATGCATAACCTAAAAATATATTACAATTGTTAAACTACACAAATTATAAGTATTTTGTTAGTAAAATTATTTTTTGCTAGAATGCAGTGTGTCTCATCAGATAGAAGTTGTTTTGCATTAATTCATTCCCCTGTACTCTATACCTTTTCTGTCAGTATTAGTTTATGATGTTAACTTGCTGATACTCTTTCTGTTCTAAACTCAGCACCCTCATTTTTTTAGGTGGTTCTTTATTGGACTTGGTTTTTATCATTCATCCTCCTGGCTTCTGGGAATCACCGAGTTATTTATCATGCAGTTTTTCCTTTTTTTCCTCTTTGCTGGTTTTCTTCTTCTTTCTTCTTCTTCTTCTTCTTCTTCTTCTTCTTCTTCTTCTTCTTCTTCTTCTTCTTCTTCTTCTTCTTCTTCTTCTTCTTCTTTCTTCTTCTCCTTCTCTTTCTCCTTCTTCTCTCCTCTTTCTCCTTCTGCTTCTGCTTCTTTTTTGTATTTTTGAGATAGGGTTTCACTAACCCCAAACTCACAGTAATCCTCCTACCTCAGCCTCCCAAGTGATGGGATTATAGGCAAAGACCACCACCCTTGGCTCATTTTCTTTGAAAAAGAAAGTTTGAAGCATTGTTGTAGTTTATTTCAGATTGCTGCATTTAACTGGGCTTTCAAATACTTAAATGGCTCCTTGGGGCAGAGGGAAATGTCAAAGCAAGAAAGAATTCTCTATTTTTTTCTGAGAAAACTTCATTATGATAAATATTCACCTGTAGTTACATCACACTCCTTCATTTGTGAAGATTCAAATGACCATTCTCTTATTTGCTATATTATACTTTAAGCATATTTATGCCTTTATATGAGAGTAAAGGAGAAAGTTTTAGGTAGAGTCACAAATATGGTTGAAACTAGTTTTACCCAACAAGTGAACTATAGAACATTCAATGCTATTCTCACATTTCTTGTATTAGTCAGCTTGTCATTACTTTAACAAAATATATGAGATAATGAATTTATAAAGAAGGAAAAATTTACTTTGAATCATAATTTTGAGGTTTCACAGCATGGTCAGTTTGCAGTGTACCATGGGAGGGGCACATAGTACAGGAAGCTGCCCAACTCAGGGTAGCAGGGGGACAGGAAGAAGGGGGAGTTGGGGTTTCAGCTGGCTCTAAGGTGTGTGCCCCCAGTGACCTAACTAATTTCCACCAGGCTCCACTTCCTAAGTGGCTTATTACCTGCCAACAGAACCAGGAGCTGGAAACCAGATCTTTAACTTGTGAAGCTCTGGGGGATAAAGAAGATCCAAATGGTAGAATTTTCTCTACTAAAAATCTTTGCAAATGCTTTTTTTTATTACTGGAAAGAAAGCAGGCATTTAAAGAAAAGAGTAAGTATTTACTGCTCGCTTTTAGTGAAGTGAGAATATTTCAGAGAAAATAGGAATAATAGTAAATATAAGAATAGCTGGTATGGACTTATACTTTAGAAAGGATAGTATTTGTGGATTTAAGTAATGATTTATTTATTCAAGGTTTACTGCATTCAAAGTTATCAACCAAAGGAAAGAATAATATTTTACAGTGTCACAAATAGTATCACTATATTGTCTTAAATTTTAATGCAGGAAGATTATTTAAAACATTATTTTTATTTATGTAATTTTTCAACTGGCTTTTGTAACTCATCTAAACCACAAGGCAGGATTCATTATATTTACAAGCACTGAGCTCATACCAGAAAATATTTTCTCCACCTATGTGGTGTGAAATTGTTAATTAATAATAGAATAACATTTTGGAAATGCAGGTATGTGAAAATTTATAACCATTTCTTAGTCAAAGAAAAAATCATCAGGAAAATTAGAAAATACCTCAAGATAAAATAAGGAAACACACTCTGCCAAAAGTTATGAGATAGAATGAAAGCTATACTCAGAGGAAGTTATTGTTGTAGATACTGATGTTTTTAAAAAGATATCAAATCAATAACCCTACTTTCCATATTTAGAAATTATAAAAACAGAAAGAAACTAAACCAAATCAATTAGAAAGAAAGGAATACTGAATACTAAAGGAGAAATAAATAGAAAAGAGAAAAATAATAGGGAACACTGGGAAAATCAAAAGTTGGTTATTTGAAAAGATCAATAATATTGGCAAACATTGACCTAAGTTTAAAAAAGAAAGCAAGAAAAAAATATTAAAATGGCCAAAACCAGAGGTGAAAGATTGGATGTTGCTATTGCTTTAACGAAATGGATTTTAAGGGAAAATTATTAATAAAAAGTGAAAGCCACAATGAGATGCTATTTCACATCCATTAGGAAAGCTGTAAGGAAAACACTACATCACAATAAGGTGAAGAGAACAAAATGCAATCCTCAGATATTACTGGCAGGAATGTAGAATGATACAATTGCTTTGCAAAATGGTTTGATGGTTTCTCAAAGCTTAAGCATTACGTTACCTCAAAAGGTTAAGTATAGAGAGTTAATCATCCTGTTATTCATCTCTTGTATATATAACAAGCTAAAAAAAACCTCATTCAACTCACACAAAACTTGCACTCAAGTGCAGTATTAACAGTAGCATTATTTGTAAAATGCAAAATGCAGAAACTATTCAAATTTCCATCAACTGATGAACTTAGAAGCAAACTATATTACATGTATTTTTACAACTAAAAATATTTTTTTACAAATAAAAATATTTTTAGTTGTAAAAAGGATAAGCTAGTGATATATGAAATGGAAGAATTTGAAAATGTTATACTACGTGAAGACTAATTATGAAAGGCTACATAAACTATTATTACATCTATATAAATTATCTAGGTTAGACAAATTTATAGAATGTAAACAGCGGTCCTTAGAGCTGAGGCAAATATGGAAGTGTCTGTAATAGGTACAATGTACCTTGTACCAGTGCAATCCTCAGATATTCCCTTGGGGTTCTCAGTGTTAACAGTGTAGTCCACAGGATGGTGCTGTTGGGGTGACGGTAGACCCTTCCGGTTCTAAGGGAAGGCGTTAGGTCATTGAGGGAAGGCTTTCTAAGAGGCTTGGGGTTCCTGACTCCTTCCTCTTTTTTTGCTGCTGTGCTCATTACGTAAGTGGTTTTGTTCAGTCCTGAATTCCTGCCATAATACACTCCCTTGCTTCTGGTTTGAAAGGAATGGAGCTGGTCATGGACTGTAACCTCCAAAACTGAGCCCGAACAAAAATTTTCTCTTTATAAATTGCTATAGTGATAAAGAGATGCTTGCAATAGGCAGATAAAGCTAACACAAGAATTATGAAATATTCTAAACTCAAATCTGGTGTTGACTGTACAATTCTTTTAATATACAAAAGCCGTTGAATTGCAAACTTTATGTGGGCAAATTTTATGGTAGTGGATTATATCTTAATAAAGATGTTAAAATATCCCTACTTTATAAATTCCTTAGTATTTAAATATTCATTCCTCTTAAACCAAGGAAAGGCTTCTTTTCAAAAAAATTAAATAATATTACTATGAGAAGAATATTACTATGAGAAGAATTTAAAGGTAGTATTCTGGTGTACTCATCTTGCAAAATGTAACTATTATAGATTTTATAGATTTCTTTAAAATCTTTATATCTGACAAAATTTTCAGTTCTTGCTAGTTCAGTTGTAAGGATCTGGCAATGCATATATATCATTGGTGAGAGTTATGGTAATTAGTATTTTGAAATATAGCAAAATATACTTTTTCAGGATTATACCCAAGAGCAAATTCATTTTCACATAGAAATATCTTGTTAGCTCCCATATATTTTCACATATAAATATCCTGTTAGCTCCCATATATTTTTGTTATTGTTCAAAGTAAGATATATGAAACAAATGTGTCTATGTTTTAAAATTATAAGATAATTTTTTTAAAAACAAGACTTTGAGAACATATAATGAAAGCCTTTTTATATGCCATAATTAATAATTATGTCACTCTTGTAGTTCCATTAAAGAATATAGATAAGAGTATTTTTACCCTTTCTTAATGGCTAATAATTTAATCAAGTGAGTTAATTAAAAATGGAGATTGAAAAAGAGGTTTGGAAGATTTTATGATAAAAATGTCAAGCTAATGTTTAATTTCTTATTTACAGAAATGACTACAAGTGAAAATGCAAATGAAAACTAGATTTTTGCATTGTGGGAAAATACTTAAACTTGCAAAACTATACACTACAGAAAATTGCTAATTGAAAAATACAAGGTGATTGGGTTTAGTGGCATGGTACCTGCCTGGCAATTGTGAGGTCCTGAGTTTGATTTCAGATACCAGAAAGAGAAAAAGAAAGAAAAGAAAAGATATATGATGAGGAAGGGATAAATAAAGATATTAAAGGTTGTTAGGAATATATAATTGAAAGGTTAAATTGTGCAGATAAAGGATGGTAAGGTTAAAAGATGGATTTCATTTAGTTTTGCAAAACATTACCACCACCACCACCATCATCATCATGATGTTAGACAACACTAACATTTTAAAATATGCTCAACCAGTTTCCTAGCAGAATATCCACAGTCCTCTGACTTTATCCCTTACACTTCTACAACTTCATCTTCTCCTTTTTCATCAACAACAACCACAATGACATTAGTCATTACTCTGCTTCCATTATAGGGTAGTATTTCCTATGCCAAGAAAAGTGCAATACTCTCTAAAAGGTGGTATTTTATTCAATCTTTATGAAAGTGTATAAAATGGAAAGTGTTGAAATATTATGTGAACTTGATCTAAATTATCCTGGTAGGAAATATCAGAGCTAAATTCAAATTTGTGACACCAAAATTTATCCTCTGAGACCTTCCAAGTTTATGGAGGTATGTATAGTTTCCTGAACAAGTCTCATTATTTCATGTTTTCTACCAAGTTTTATTCTGCATGTAATGTTTTTCATCATTATTCCTTTGATATATTCTAATATTTTTATGCTGTAAGGCCAAATCTCATATGTTTCATCTGTTAAGCTTTCTCTTACTCAATGAATCAGAATTGATGGCACTATCCATAGTATTACATTACTTCTGGTCCAAACTGCAAATATTCCCCTGATCCACTGTTGTGCCATTATTTATATACACATCTGTCTGGGACATAGTAAGCATATGACACATGATGTTTAAAATGAAGCAATTAATGAATGAGTGCCCTGCAAACATGAAACATCCTGCTACTATGACTAAAAATATGACATTACTACAGCACTCAATAATAAATGCCTAATTTTAATTTAAATATACAGTTTTAGGGATGATAATAATTACCTCAAAGAAATAATTTTAGAAGGGGTCTCAGGATTTATTTATATCAGTGGGTTTTAACTTATTAGGATAGTTTTCTTGTACTGCATTTTGCTACATGTATTCTATCACCTCATGTGACATCTCTTAATTTAGTGTCAATTATTAACTATTAATATAGATTAAAGACAAGAGCGTTTACAGTGCAGGAAAAAAGTATATCACAAATATTTATGAATTTGTACATGACAGAAAAATTTCCCCTTTTAAGACTAACCTCTTTGCCTTGTGAGGATTGAAACGTATGTACTTGACTAGGAGAATGCACAAATTGGTCAAAAAGTAGACTTGAGAAAACAGTAGCTCAAAAGGATGAACTTGTCATGTAGCAATTGCTCCAATTACAATGCTAAGTATTCAAAAGAGAGGGATTCCCTCTTGATTGATAATAATGCTAACAATTAGAGTAATCTTGTGACAGAAAAGTTAAAAATCAACAGTCTGATGTTCTGTTAAGACAAGATGTGCTCACTGAGCCAACCACATAGCTAGACCATTAGATTCAGTCATGACTGACCATGTCAGCTGCAGTTTAAAGATAATTCAACCTGACTCAGTCTGACCGCATCCATCTGTACTGTCTGACATATAAACATATTGTATTTTGAAGGGCTGTTCAATCAAGATAAACTAGTCAAGGACATGCTTAGTTTCAATCATGCCCTCCACCCCAGCTAAGTTCCTAGTTTCCCTTGCCTTATGATAAACAATTTCTTTTTAAGTAAACCTGCCTGGAACAAATGTACTTGACAATATATGACCTGACATAAACTGATTCACTATTGGTTTTTGTTCTTCCTGTTTGTAACCCAATAAAAACTAAACCCAAAATTGACTTGAGGCTGGTGATTTAGACTTGGCCCCACCAGCCTGCTAGCATCATAAACAGTTGCCTTTCAACACCTCAGTGCAAACAGTCTTCCATTTAGTTCAGTATCAGATTTTGCAGCAATACTAATTATATCTCTTGTTTTGCAAGAGTCCTAGGGAGGAGAGTGGTAAATACCACCTGAGAAGCGCTGCATTTTCTTTCTTTCTTTCTTTCTTTCTTTCTTTCTTTCTTTCTTTCTTTCTTTCTTCCTTCCTTCCTTCCTTCCTTCCTTCCTTCCTTTCTTTCTTTCTTTCTTTCTTTCTTTCTCTTTCTTTCTTTCTTTCTTTCTTTCTTCTTTCTTTCTTTCTTCTTTCACTCTTTGTCTCTTTCTTTCTCTTCCTTCCTTCTCCCTTCATCTCTCTGTCTCTCTGTTTCTGTCTGTTGGTCTGTCTTTGTCTGGTCTTGCTATATAGTTCAGATTGGCCTCAAACTCATAGCAATCCCATCTGCCTCAGCCTCCTAAATGCTGGGATTATATGCATACACCACCCACCAGCTGAGCTGAAAAGGCCATTTCATTTCAGGTCAAACCGGTTTGACACAGTGGTCCAACAGGACTGAGAGGGCTGGGGGCCTTCTCTCATGGCTCATGAGACTCAGACCATCACGTTCCAAAAGTCTCAAATAATGCTAATGGTGGAGGTTCAAATAGTAAACTTCCTGCTCAATCATCCACACAATCAGGTACCATCCTTTGAAGACAGTAACTAGGTCTAGGATTCTCCTTTTGGCTCGGTAAACTCAAACCCTCTGTTCACCCGATTATAGGACCTGCTTATATATTTTAGCACACTGACCCCCACAGGCCTCTGCATAACTGTTTCCTCCCACACACGCACACACTCCTCCAAACCTAAGGGGTGCAAGGTCTCAAGTGTAACTCTACACTCACCATTTACAAACAAATTAAACACATGAACATTAAAATCTCGAAGACCTACTGAGTTATCAGACCCATCTCTGAAGAAGACGACTTAAAATCAGCTCAACATTCAATCACACAAATAGGTCACTTTCAATACAAAAATCACAAAAGACTATCCAAATTTCAAACCCCAGACACTGGGCAAATTGTTCCCAAACAAAAATACTACTTGTGTCCAGCTCAGAAGCCCCAAAGAACAAAACTATTCCCTATATCTAGGTGAGGGAGACTGACTTCCTTATAATAAAACAGATACCCAGCCAAAGGCCCTGCCGGGTCCCTTTCAGGACCTCATGGGGGATGGTCACTCCACCCGTGAACCACCGGTGGACCCTGATTAGCATGTTAGCACAGCGATTATAGACTCAGGTGCTGCTTGGGGCCACCCTGCCACTGACCTTTTGACACCTGTTCTCACTTGGTCTCTCATACGCTTAGAGACTGGGGCATCTTCTTCCTGTGTGGTACCTCAGCATATTCTTGTCTGCTTACCCTCTGGACAGGTACATGAACTTTAGGATATCTATGTCCCCAAGTGGATCTTGATGGCTCCTGGCTGGTCCTGGTTCTACAAAACAAAATCGGGCAGCCCAACTTACTCTCTTACTCATAGAGTTGGGGCAATAGCAGGGACTGATAGTGGGCTAGCAGGTCTTATTATGTCACCCATCTATTCAACTTGCTGTCTCTCTGTCTCTGTCTCTATTTCTGCTTGTCTCTGTCTCTGTTTCTGTCAGTCTCTGTCTTTGTCTCTCTTTCTCTGTCTGTCTTTTTGGTTTAGAACAAATGGCACAGTGCATAACAGACCTCCAAAAGCAAGTAAATTCATTAGCAGCAGTGAGTGAAGGAAACTAGATCTCTTAATTGCTGAAAAGGGTTGCGGAGGGGCTGTGTCTGTTCCTAGAAGAGAAATGCTGCTTTCATGCTTACCTGTCAGGAATGCAGCAGGGAAGTTAGTGGACCGTGCTTGTAAAACCTATCAGGAATTATCTGAGTCATGGCGATGCTGAATTGGGCACCCTGGTTCCTTCCCTTAGCAGGGCCGTTGTTAATGCTTTGTATGACCCTATTATTTGGACCTTATATACTCAAGCTCTTGGTCAAATTTGTTTCTTCTGTTTAAATAACTTTATAGCTCCAAATTGTGGTGTAGACGAAGGACAATTCCTTTTAAACTAAAGAAGGCTCGGAGAAATAACATGACCTGCTTCCGGAGCGTCAAAAGCCTGCCATTAGCTAACAGCAGCAATTGCCCACTTGCGCATTCCCCTTACACTGTCCTCATGCCAAGCACTATAAAAGTCTCTGGACTTAAACATCTGTGGTGTCTGTTTTTGGAAGCCCTCCTGACAATGGGAGCTTTCCTTTTTGTTCTTCTAGTGACCCACAGCTGGTCACTCCCCACTACTTGCTGTGCCCTGTAGTCCAGTTGTCTCAATTTTTATTGCCCTTGGAACCGGAACCCAAATGGAGTCCAGATGTTTCTGGAGATCCAAGCAATGTAGTGACACAAAGGTGAGCGAGAGCCAAGAGTTAGGGGCCGGAGAGGATAAAAACTTCCCTTCTGAAGCACTACAGAGTTTACATTTTATTTCGCTTTTTTTCTTTACATTTTAAGGGCTCTTAGTGCACCCATACTGAGAGGACTTTTAACGGAGGATGTAGCACCAGCCTTAAGGGATTTTAGTGGACTTAATGGACCTCATGATCTTAGCCAGAGCCAGATTTTATTATTTGTGAAATTCAAAGTCAGTAGAAGTATGTGAAATTCTAGGGTTTATGTGAAAGCGATTACCAGCTTATTGGATGTCTGAAAATGGTGGTATCAAGAAAATAGAAAGGAGGAAAAATAGTTTCCTTTTTTAGCACCATCCTTTCTTTGAGAGTCCCTATCAAAGAAATACCTACAGAAAATGGGATGCCATGTGGGACAAAGTGGACTTGTCCAGTGGGCAAATGTGGACCCACAGGAATTGTGGTGGTGGTGAGGAAGGAGCATCAACACTTACATTTAGTTGCTGTTATTAGAGGTAAAGGACTATTGACGATGCCATTAGCTAGGATACCATCAATTTATGGTAACAGGATTTATTTGCCTTTCTCCCTGTACTGCAAATACCATTTATTCTTTTAATTTCACAAAAAAGTCATAGACAGAGGATGATCAAAATATATAACGAATGTTTAAATTTAAAAACTATTCCAGTAAAACACACATTGCCATTAGTTTCCATTAAAATATTTCCATAAAATTGAATCCTCTTATCCCATTGTTTTTACCATTTTTGAAGAAGTTCTACAAGTCTTCTTTTATTACTGTCTGTATTAGTTTTGATCAAAAATGTAAATACTGCTGCTGAGCATGACCCAAGGGAAAGGCGGTCTCATGAAAACAGTCCGGTGAGCCCTCATCTAGCGATTCCACCAGCAAGGAGGGTTAACAGTGGCCCTGAGGCAAGGCCAGCAGATCGCTACAGCTGCTGGTTTCCAACAGGAGCCTAAAGAGAATTCTTTCTGTGGTCTAGTGGCCATTTCAGAACTTTGGAAATGGAATGGTCAATTCATCAGAAAGAAATAGCAGGTGAGTATGGTGGACTTGAGGGGAGTGCAGGGGAGAGACCCTGGCACCTTGGGACCTGCACAGTGCGGTTGACTTGGGGTGCCGGGAGAACAAGGAGCTCCCCCCCTCTCTGGGGGGTGGCTGAGAGTGTGGCCAACTTTCAGCGGCCCGAAGGAGAGAGACCCTGGCAAATCGGGACCTGCATAGTGTGGTTGACTTGGGGTGCTGGGAGAACAAGGAACTCTTCCCATCTCTGGGGGGTGACTCTGATCCTGCCTGCATGTGGGCTGAGAGTCAGACATCTCATGTGTCTTGTCTCCCATCCGTGTCCCCCCTCCCCCTCCCCCCTGCCTAGCAAGTGGGAGGCAGTGAACTACACATCTTGTGAAAAGATTGGCTATGTTATTTAGTAAGAACTCCCCATATGCAAAGATATGGATAACCATTTGGAAGAAAACAAGAGACAATATGACAGATAGTAAAGATCTCTGGTTGTCTAGCTTTGAAATTTATGCTTTCTTATGTCCCATTCTGTTCTGTTTTGTTGTGTTTAATTTTACTCCCCTTTTAAAATAAAATAAAATTAATAAAAAAGGAGTATTAAGAGCAATGTAATTTTTACTGTATTAAAATTAAAACATTTCAATATTCACTGTACATTTTGATCATATGTTATATCGAATTATTTCAGTGCAACCTGTAAAATCAAAATGCCACAGACACATTTACTTATATAATTACAATAACAACTGAGCTTTAAAAATACTTATTATTTATTAATTGTGTCATTGCCTTTTTTGCTTAAAACTTTTATCATTCCCCCATCTTTTCCCACTATGTGTAGCTTTTCTGCAGTGAAATGAAGTGTTATGATTACAGTGTAAAAATCACCTGAATAGCTTTAGGGGGTAGTCAACCACTTCACCACTTCATTCCAGCATTTGAGTTCCTCTTTGATGGTACATTAAGCACCAAAAGAAGGAATTATTATCTCTTTAAGCTACAGGATCTTAACACTGCTAAATTTATTGTTTACTTAGGGTAATGATAGAAATCAAATAATAAATATAGGTGAGAGGAAAGAAGCATCTCATACTATTTCCTTCTTATCATTTTAGGTGATCATATATCCAACAGTAAGATCGTAAAATAAATAAATAAAGAAAGAAATGACATATCACTTTCTTGAAAGTTATATTGATGATCAAAGGCTTTCAAATTACAAAAGTCCAATGATTCATTCAGTGGTTTGTTCTGACTTGAAAGCATCTCAAATTCCTAAGTGCTTTATTCACATCATGGATTATCTGCTCCATTTAAGAAGAGGATAACCTATTTTACTTAGGCTTTTCCTTTTTCTTTTTCTTTTTTCCTTTGTTGAGAGGCAGACTCAAAGGAGAGAGTGTTAGGGAGCTCTGTATATTATATTGATTTTCAGTATTAATATCCAGATACAACTAACTGAAGTGCTAGTAATAGTAACCCTTCTGAGAGCACAAGGGTAGCATGCAAGGGTATTATTTTTATTTACTTTGAGTTAATTATGTCTGAGGACTTTTATCTATTACCATCTTCCTACATCAAATTTTATATGCTTAAAATTAATTTTATATCACTGTTGTTTAAAAGCCTGAATTGTAAATGTCTAGAAGCACAGTATTTTGAAATTTTATGTAGATAATATTTTGTTGTGTTTTCTATTTCAGATAAATCTACCTTTCACAATAACTGAGCTCATATAAATTAAGCAAACTTGGTTTTCCTCAAAAAACACAATCTCAAATTTAGAGAAAAGATGGGTATATCAGGTGAATGACATTTTCCTGAACCACTTAAAAGTTACCTGCGGATATGATTCCATATCAGCCTGCATGGTTGAGCACATTTCCTAAAAATACAGATACTCTCCTACCTATCCCCATGGCACTGACAAATCTGTAAATAACAATGACAAATCACTATCATCTGATACTCAGACCCCACTCAGTGTCCGCCATTTGTGCAGGTAATAGCTTGTAGCAAGGTTCAGTTGCATATGTTGCTTTTGGCTTTAAGGTTTCTTTCATTTCTTTAAATATGGAACAATTTCTCCATCTTTCCTTGATTTTTATGACATTGATACTTGAAAGTTTTAGGCTATATTGAATTTGGTACTAGCTAATGTTTCATCACAATTTAATTCACATTTTACATCTTTCTCAAGACATTTGCAGGGGTGCTGTCATGGTCTTCTCTTTGCATCCTATTGCACTGTATGTGGTTTGTATCATTATTACTGAAGTTAATGTTGTTTGGGTGCTAAAGTGACATTTGCCAGACTTTTATACTCTTAGTAATTACTACTTTTTGAGGAAATGCTTGAGATTGTAAAGAATTTATTGCTCATTCAATATCTAATTTATTAACTAATTTATTTCTGTAATACAAATATGTATTGACAGATTTTAATGTTACTTAATAAGTTATAATCCATTGCTGTATTTATTTCTTTTGTTGGTCAATACTTCCCAAATTTGTACAAGTTGAAGCCCTTAAAGATGTCTTTTTTTATTTTAAAAAGAAAACAACACAGAAAAATTAAGAAGCAAACAAACAACAATGACAAAAGCAAAATGACAACAACAACAAATAATAATAATATAGAATTACAAACCAAGATAATAGTAATTTAACTATGGTTGTTTTAGTGCATATTGTTATCTTCAAAATAGTTGATCAGGTTACCAGAAATTGGTGTGTAAAGTTGATCAAACAATACAATTTCATTTTGAGCATTTTCTTTCCCTCTTACTATATTTCCCTCAACAAATATTACTATATTTGTTGCAACTTTTGGATCTTATTTACTCTTTCAGTTTCTTACACTATTGAGACAGTGCAGTGTTTACACATGTAAGCCTGATTTATTTCACTTATGAGTATGGTTTCTAGTTGCACCCATTTCTCTACAATAGCCTTGAGTTTATTGTTTATTATGGCTGGGTAGTATTAAAAACACCACATCGTTTTTTATTCATTCCTCAGTTGATGCACATTTGAATTGTTTCCAAGATCAGGCTATTGCAAGTTGTGCAGCTATCAACATGGGTGCACGTATGTTGCTGTGGTGTGATGTTTTCCATTCTTTTGGGAAAATACACAGAAGGGGTATAGTTGGGTTGAATGGAACCTCTAATCCTAGTTTTCTGAGGAATCTCCCCACTGATTGGCACAGTGGTTGTACCAGTCTACACTCCCACCACAGCTCTGCCCAGTATTTGTTATTGGTTGATTTCTTGATATTGGCCACCCTTTCTGGAATGAAATGATATCTTAGTGTTGTTTTAATTTCTTTTTCTTGAATAACCAATGATGAACTTTTTTTCCATGTATTTATTTGCCATTTGTATTTATTCATCCAAGAATTCTGTATTCATCTTGGATGTCCATTTTTGGATTGGGTCTTTGAATTTGGGGGCCTAATTTTTTTGAATTCTTTATATATTCTAGATAAATTCAATTCTTTATATGTCTTTTGTCTGAGGGACAGTTGGCAAAAATCTTTTCCCAATCCTTGGGTTTTCTTTTCACTCTGTTGGTGATTTCTTTTGATATGAAAAAACATTTTAATGAGATAAAATTCTAGTTGCTGATTCTTTGAAGCACTTCCTGTGCAGTTTGGTTTTTGTTCATGAACACTTTTCCTACCCCTATGTCCTCTAGATTTCTACCTACCATTTCTTCCAGTAGATTTAGTGTTTCTGTTTTGATATTTAGATCTTTGATCCATTTTGATTTCAGTTTAGTGTATAGTGATAGGCATGTGTCTAATTTAAGTCTAGTTTGGTATGAGAAAGGACAGTTTTTCAACACCACTTATTAAAGAGGCTATCTTTCTTACAGTGAAAATGTTTGACCACTTTGACAAAGATAAGGTGACAAGTGTGTTTGTTGTTGTGTCTGTATCTTCTATTCTTTTCCACTGTCCCTCAGATCTGGTTTTTTTTTTTTTTTGTCAGTACCATACTGATTTTATTATAGTGGTTTTACAGTATAATTTCAAGCCTGGGATTTTGATGCCTCCTGCCGTGCTTTTGTTGACCAGGATTGCCTTTGAATTCTAGTTCAAAGAAGTCTTTTTGACATTGGTCATCATTCTGAGACCACTTTTTTACATTCTGACATAATACCATGCTTCAGATTTGCCTTACACATGTTTTACTCTCATTCTGAAATTAGGCATCCTTGTCTGTAGTTGTGGGTTACACAGCACCCTGCAGAGGCTGCTCTGCTCCCCATACGCAGATGTGCTTTTCCTGTCTGTAATGCAGTGATACTCCTTGCTAGGGTTGCACAGTGCATGGCCTTCTGCTTCACCAGGCTGGACTCTCCACACAGGGCCATTCATATCAGCGTCCCCTGTACTGTACCCTTCTTACCCACTTTGGACCCTAACACTTGGTCTCAACAACTACCTGTTTAGCTACAGAGGCCTATTCTCTCCCTTTAATTATGGTTAGGATGACTTTAAGAGGCTTAGCTTTTTCTACACATTAAACTAATAATACTCAAATGATAACTTAGCTTTATGTGTTTTCTACTACACACTAAAGTTTGGAAAAAAACTTGATTATAGTTATTAGCTAGAACACAAACTACAGATGATCCTCCTAAATTCTTATTTGTGTACAGATGATTTACAAATACATATTGTCTTCCCAGATCCTTCCATAAAGTGAAACTCATACAAGTAATTATCTACCTGAACGTTTTTCCTGAAGCTCTAAAGTTTTGCCAAACTCCACCTTTACAACCAAACACCACCTGGCCCTTATAATACCCTCTCAGTTAATGGGACTATTGCTGTCTTAGTAATGAAATCCCAAAATCTGGTGACCAACCTTGCCCTGATTTTCCTTCTTGACCTCCCACAATCAGTCTGTGTACTGTGCCATATAGTAAATAATCTCTTTACATCTGCCCTGTTCTCTTCAGCCACCACTGTAATCTGAGGTAGTCATCTCATTCGTCTAATACTGAAATAATCTCCTAATGGTCTTTCTTCACCTGCTCTATCAAGTCTTTACACTGGAGGACAGAAATGTTTTCCAAACATAGCTGGATGATGGCAGGGGTGTCTCTGTTCCCTTACAACATACGAGTGAATTTCCATTGTAATTACGATTTTTAAAAAGTTTCCTAGACCTATAGCTTCTTGGCCTTTTGGCTAAGATCAAGTGTAAAAAGTTTCCTAGACCTGCAAGGCAATATGAGAGCTAACCTCCATCTGCCCCCTCAGCATCACCTGTTCCACGCCCCGTCTAGTTCTTTGTGCACCAGCCCTACCAGCCTTCTTTTCTGTCAGTGTTTGCTTATTCCTTTCTACAACTAACACAGGTTTGCATTTGCTCTCTTAAGTGTACCCCCGCCACGTGTGCACATGCACACACCTCAGTTAACTCCTATCTCCCTTCAAATCTCAGTTCTATAATTACTACCTTTGACTAACATGTCTGACTGCCTGACAGTGCCGGTATCCTCATTTGATATTTTCCTATAACCATGATTTCTCTCTGATCACAGCTCTCCACTTACATTTATTTGTGTTTGATAGGTGCCAAACCTCTCCCCAAAGCATAACTTGCCTGACTATAGACCTAATAGTTATTTATTTACTATTATCACTGCTTCGTTTACCATTAAATCTTATGTAGTGAGCCTTTAGTGTATATATTTGAAACAACTGAGTGAATTAATCACAGTTATGTTATATTACAGCTGAGAGTGCATGAGAATTTTGTCTCCTTCCTTTCCTGCAGTTTTCTGTTCATGGTACTGTTGTTTCATTGTTTGTTATTCACTACCAGGGCCACTGGAGGCCTCTTGCCTTTCACAATGTCTTTAAAAGACAGAAGTACACTACCTCAGTACTCTCTTGATTTGTAAAATTTTCCAAACAAAAGGACAATATCATGAAAAAAATAATAAATCAAGTATTATAATATTTTAAATTAATATCAGCCATTGGTAGCCTATCTTCAGTGCCTTAGTTGTAAAATAATAACAAAAGGCAAACTACAATCTCAGCATAACACCATGCTGCCAACATGCATTATTTAGCATAGGAAGAGAAAGAAGCATAAAGGAATTGATAAGGGAAGGTTTTCATTTTCCAAAGATATTCCAACTGTAAATAATTCCTTGTAAACTTTCAGAATGATCAGCCCATGTGTAGGTAGCAAAAGAATAAATGATGATGCTATTTTATGGAGACTTTAGGATAGAATTTGTGGATGTTAGAGTTGGACCACTATTATCAAGGTGGTCTTTTTGACCTATTGCTTTCTTTCTTTTTCCTGACAGGTCTATTATTTGAATTCTACATGTTGCTTGATGAGAGGCTATGTCGCTGTCATATGTATAAGGCCCAGCCTGGGTGGGGAGTTAATTCAACTTGCATTTTGTGAGGGTAGTTGTCATGTTACTTTAGAAGGAGATTTTCACAGCTGACAGGATATTTCAGCTTATTTGATAAGTTATTCATTTTTGATAATCTCTAAAGGCATGGGTATAATCTCAACTCAGCATGAGAAGCTCTGAGCAAAAAAGAGCCCTTAGATCCATAAAGAATGAAAGTATTTTACCTTGTGATAAGAGCAGGAATGTCCCAATATTTTTCTTAATTTATTTACATTGTATGAGAAAAACACATACTAACACATTTTGTTATAAAATATCAGGAGCAAATATAATTGATGGTATGTAATCATTTTATAAACATTATTTCAGCTGATGTTACCAGATATTGTGCAAGGAAGATGTCAAAGTCTCTTTGAACTTCTGCTAAACTTTTTATGGAAAAAATAACCATTTCAATTTTTGTTCTAGTTCAATCAATTTATTTTTGTATTTTATTATTGTTACTGATTGTTTCAAAAATATCACTTGCTTCACAAATGTGTGTTAAATTTCTGATATTTATTCTTGTAATTCTTAGGCCATACAAGTAGATGAGATTATATTTTATTCCCAAGGTCTTTTTCATTCTGGAATATCATAAACCCAAAAGTTCAAATTTGTTTGTTCTTTTATTAGCAATGTCAGATTATTTTTTCCTGAGTCTTGCTTTCCTACAAAATCAAGATAAACTATTAATCTCTACTTTATAGGACTACCATGAGAGTTAACTGAGATAGTTCATGTTAAGCACGTTCCATACTGCTTGAAATACTGTACAGGAGATACTCAGTAAATACTAGCCTCATTATTTCTATCCTTTTCAAATTTCTTATTATTTACCATCTATAGATTTGAAATTTTAAGGAGTGCAAATAATGGTGCATTTCATGCATAGATTTCTTGGTTTTTTAATCTTCATTTATAGAGTCATACTAAAAGGTGAATTTAATGAAGAGTGGAATCAATTGTAGCAAAATGAGTATAACGTTAGGTATTCTAGGAAAGCTAGGAAGTTGTGTTGGTTACTTTTCCCTCATTGCTGAGACAAACTACCCAACATCTAACATTAAGGAAGAAAAGGTTTATTTAGTTTACAGTTTGTGGAGGTTTCAGTCCATACTCAGCTAGCTCCTAGGCAGAGTAGTGTGTGACAGAGGGAAACACTTTATGGCAGCAGAAAACCGCAAAAACAACAAAAGCAAAAAGGAGATAAGAGATTAAGCCTCTTTCCTTCCCTTACGTTGCATGCAGGCTATCTGCCCCTGAGCGGATGCAGCACTTACACTCATAATCCCAGCATTGGACCATGGATCAATAATAAACTTTAGAACCTGCCTCCATGAAGCTTGGGGGAACATCCAGACACAGACCATAGCAGCAGTCTTGCAAAATTTTACCTAAAATATTTTCATTGTATGTTAAAATATTTAAATATAAATAATTACCAGTGAAAAAATAACTGAGGAAAAACAGCAGTGTGTCACAAAATGATTATTACTTTTTTTTCTTGTAGAGCTAACTTAAAAGTGTGGAGGGGTAAGGAGAAAAGAGTTGGTAAAAGAAAATTGAGGATGTTTAAAAGAGAGATGGGGGAATAAAAAGAGATATGTATGAGTCAAAGACCTGCAAAAAAAAAAAATGACAGGGCACTGAAGGCAATCCATGTGTTCTTCATTGAGTTCTTTAAGTTAACATAAGTAGATTATCAATTACTGGTTCCAATTGTCTTTTCCCTAAATCCCTCTACAACATATGACTAAGTGGGACTATTTCCATTTTACAGATGGGAAATTTTAATGGTTGTGAGTTTAGTTTTTAATGTTCTAGAGCTTAAATTAATGTAAAATAGTTTGAGATCCACTCAAATTCTTTTGCTGCTTAATTAAAAAGACATTTTAATGCAAAATCACTTGGATTTTTGAAATCCTTCTATCTTAAAGAAATGTTACACATCTTGATACAAATCAGGGCATTAAAACTCATGGTATATTTTTTATAAGAAACTGATCAATATCTCAGTGGGTTGGTTTAAATTCTGTTGTTTATTGGTGTAAGACTCTGGCACTTTATGTTCCTTGGTTCTTCCAATACACGGTCATCATCAGAAAGAAATAATTTCATCTTTTGGCATATATTTAAGAAATATCTCAGAAGGTATGCATTATGCAAAAATTTCAAGATACAGAGAAGTATTTTGCATAGAACTAGCCCTGAAAAAAACACACACCTTACCATCAAAATTAACACTGTTTGGCTATTTTACTGTTATTGTTGACATGACTAGGAGTTTCTTATTCAAGGAAATGGCTATGTGGTTCATTATTAATATTTTCTGAAAGAATCAACAATTTAAAAGGAACACATTAATACACAAGAGATACCATAAGTTTGTTTTTTAAAAAAAATTGAAATATCTTGAGTTAAGTATATATTTTGAAATGTATATACATAGTGAAATGATTGCTATGATCAAGAAAATTAATATATACATTTCCACTCATCTTTCATTTTTCATATGATAAAAACACCTGGTATCTACTCTGTTAGCAAATTTCTAGTATGCAATATTATTAACTACAGTTAACATGATGTACAATAGACCTCTTGAGCTAATTCCTCCTGACTCTAATATTACATCTTTTGGCCAATATCTCTCCAACTCATTTACCCACAACCACTGCCCCAAGCTGTGATGTCCACAATTTTATTCTACATCTATGAGATGAACATTTTTATATTTCATGCATGAGTGAGATCATGCAGTTTTTGTCTCTCTATGCCTGACTTAGTGCATTAAACAGAATGTTCTCTATGTTCTGCTATGTTGTGGCAAGTGACTGGCTTTCCTTCTTTTTACAGATGAATTACACTCTACTTTATATGTAGCACATTATAAGAATATATTCATCAGTTGACAGACAAATGTTCATTCCATTTTTTAGCTATTGTGAAGTATGCTTAAATAAACATAAAAATGCTACGAAAGTCCATACTATGTTCCATACTATTTTGTAATATTCCATACTATTTTGTAATGCCAAATTAATTTTTGTTTTCACTAACAGTGTGTACAGATTACTTCTCCTCCACACCATTGCTAGCACTTATCTTTGAGTTTTATTTGTTTGTTGGTTGTGTCATGGAATGAACCCAGGTTCTTTGCACTAAGCCACTTTGTTAGCTCTTTTTTTTAAATCAAGTTTTTGCAACCTAGATTGTCTCAGCTGGGCTCGAACTGGCAGTCCTCCTGGTTCACCCACCCAAGGTCCTGGGATTGCAAGGTAGTGCCAACATTCCTACCTCTTATTGTAGTTTTCCCTGATGATTAGCGATGTTGAATATTTTTATATGCCTTTTGGCCATTTGTGTATCCTTTTTGAGAAACATCTTTTTTCTTGTCCATTTTTAAATCAGATTATTTGTAATATTATGGAATTAACTGAATTATTTATAAATGTTGGCTATTTTATTAAAAATTGATTTGGTTGGTATATATTTGTTATACATAATCATCACATTCGTAATAGGGAATTTGTAGCTGTATGTAATATATCTTGATTCTTCTTTTTTTGCCATTCCCCTCCCTTGCCTTTAACTCTTCTCCTCCCCATTTACAAAACATTTGTTTTTATTTTTTTCTTTTATTCGCTTTTTTCTCCTTCCTTTCCCTCCTCCTCCGGCCTTGTTTCCCCTCTCATCTGAACATTCCCTTCTTAGCCATTAAACTTTTACAGCACACCAATGTAGTCTCACATTGTAGTTTGTCTCTTCATTTGGTTGTTTGATTATTTCTTTTACTACTGAATTTTTCAGCTTGAAGTAATTTCATTTGTATGTTTTTGTTGTTACTTCTTGTGTTTTGTGAGATTATATCCGGAAAACCATTCTTGAACCTCTGTGCTTCTGTATCAGTCAGTCAATGAATGCAGCTTCTAAGGGGAAGGCACACACTTAGGCAATGCATCTCCTTTTGTGGGGAGCAATATCCAGAAAAAGGATTTAGTTGGGAGTTGTCCACTACAGATAGTACTGAGAGTGGGAGGGGTGACCAAGATATCAGATCATCCAATGCTACAGTCTGGCTGGTCATTCTTGGGTTACTTTCTCTTTGTAATTTGACTTGACAAGTAAATCAGGCTTGCCATGTTTTCTCATGTCTTTGGTTGAATAGATGGGATTTTATCCTGCTCAGTAAACTTGCTAATTTCCCAGTGTGCAGACAAATTTAAACATGAGCATGATAAAATGTATTAAATTTGAGCCTTGTGTCTGTATCACTTTCTTTAGAACATCCTTTTCCAGAATTCTTTGTATTAAGGATTATGGGGCATTTACCAGCACAATGTGCTCAAGAATTTATTTCACATTTAGAGAGTGATGCTAGTACAGACTATGCTTTATTGGAAAGATCAGTGAATATTTTAATGCCATTTTAAGACAAAAATATGCAATTATATGATATTTTCAACAGTATCTCAATACTTGCAGGACAAGATGGTGGTTAAAGATCACGGTTTGTGGAGGCAGAATATGTGAAAAAAAATTTTTTTTTAATCGGTACCAGGGATTGAACTCACGGCTGCGCTCTTGCAAGGCAGGCGCGTATGCCACTGAACTAAATCCCCAGCCAGAATATGTAAATTTATAATCTTCATCTTTCTTTGAAAACTATGCGCTTTGAATTTAGTTTATCTTTTTTAAATGGTCATGATACAATGTCTGTTTCGTAGGATAGTTAAGGGTAAAATGAGATTGCCTATGGCGTTCTCCACAAACCTTTGTTTAATACATATTGGCTATTATCTTTATTATCATCTGAATTAGTTTGCTATTGCTATAATATAGTTGCAAAACAGCAACGGACTCTCAGTGGTATGTAATCACGGGCACTTACTGAGCGCATACACCTCTCAGTGGCTGTAACTCAGCTGAGCCGGGATGGGCGTGAGTGGCTCAGCTACTCTTCCTAGAAACTGGTGGGTTGATTCTGCTCCACGTGTGCTCCATTATCTTTCCCCCCAAATTGGAGAGCTTTCGTGCACTTGATCTTTGCATGGAAATGACAGAAATGTAAGAGAGTCAGCCTAACTGTTGTTATGGTCCTCCAATCTTTGGTTAGTACACTTGCCAGCATTTCTCTGGTCAAGATGAGCTTCAAGAACAAAATCAAAATCAAGAGAATTAAAATATACTCCACCATTTTAGTTGGAGAAACTGAAAAGTCACATAACAAAAGACTTGGATACAGACAATGGTAAAGAATTAGGACACTCACCCATCGTCAGTGTCAACAGCCTAAATCACTCTATTGCTGTCTTTCCCACTGTTTCTCCTCTGCTTGATTCCTGTTGACTTCCATCTCTGTGTGTAAATTCCTCTGTAAGCCTTACATGGCTCATCTCATTTTATTCATAATTCTTACAGCTTTCAATCTACATGATTCTCTTCTACTGAGATTTGGCTTTCTCCTAATGATGCAAATTCTTTTATAATTTTTTTAGGTTCTTCCTTTGAACTAATTTGATGACAAGTTTAAGAAATATATTCTCTATACTGTTCTTATCTCTTTTCCAGATAATTTTTTTTTTGGCTACAAGTAGATAGTTGACTTATGAGGTGACGTTTTGTGCTGCTGTTCTCCTTGCAGTTCAGCATCTCAAATTTAGTTTGCCATCATCAGAGTTCCAAATTCATTCTCTTGGCTTATGGAGCTTCTGACCTTATGTTTCTTTTAACTCCTTCCTAGGTTTTAAATTGAGCATTAATCTATTTTTCTCCACTTCCGAGGTTCCTGTTTTGTCTTGTGTACTGGAAATATTATTTCTCTCAATCCATAAAAGCAGTCATTTAAAGTTTTGTCCTGAGTGTTCAACTCATTATTTTTCTCTTGGTTATCTACTTTTCTGTGGGTTGAATGATCACTTCTAAGTGTATACTCTCAGTTTTATATTTTTCACATTGATTTCCTTCCCAAGATACAATATTGATTGAGCTTTCAACACCAGCGTGGTGAACCTCTTTTTATTTTCCACAACTGATACACATCTATTTTGAGGAATTCTTTAATGGTATCTTAATCCTCTGAGGATTTAGGATCAAAAATGTCATTGTAGTGCTATTTTTAAATGAATTTAGTCCTTTCTAATCTAATAGAATGAAACCTTTCCATTCTCCTGGACAAGAAATGTAAATCAATCTAACAAGCAGTTGTGAAATCCCACTCTATTCTAATCTTGCAAAGTCCAGGAGCTACAAGTTTGAAAAGATGTGATTCTGCCTTCAAGGAATTCTAGAGGAAGAGGCAGAAAATAAATATTTATCTATGGAATGGAGAAGCAAGGGCCATTATAGTGGTACAAATAAAATACTCTGTTGACACTAAAAAGCAAGAGATTAGTTCTGATGTGGGGATATGTTACAGGAAATTTCACAGAGGAGGTGACATTTGAACTGTTTCTAAAGATGAGACTTACTGTATGCATTCTGACACTTACCATTTTACAATCTCCAAAAAAAACTGAATTATGCCAACATTCATAGTAAAGGCTTAATCGCTCATAGGAATATCAGTGGCCCAATGAAAGATGCTTGTCTGGGGTACAAATGCCTTAGGAAAATGTACCTATTTCTACCCCTGAGACTACTGCATTTTCATTTTTGATACCAATTTTTTTTGATATGGTACTTTGGACATTTCCTTTTTTTCTTTGTTCTCATTCTTACTGGTTAGATTTCATTCTTTTTTTTTTTTTTTGCATTATGTCTTAAAATTGTTGAGAAAAATTGGCTTCTGGAAGGATAGCCACTGTTGGTGCTGAGGGTACAGCGCAGTAGCACAGCACTTGAGCCCAATCACCTAGTGCAGCAAGGTTGTGAGTTTGATTTCTGATAAAAAAGAAAAAAGCTTCTGTCAGGATGAGACTCTTGCTCATTTTTTTGGGTATTTAGATAATTCTGGAATAAAGGGAAATAAATATAATACAGAGCAATATAGAAGATGCCATTGAAGAGTGGCGGATTTATAGAGACTTAAAATGAGCTTTCTCACAAGTATACCAGCTTCTCCTTTAGAAAGCTCTGGAAATTGTCATCCTGTATGTTTTCTTCTCCTTATAAACACTGTCTTTCTTGCATCCTTCACTGGGTATCCTAGAAAAGACCTTGATGAGTATAAGAATGAGAATGTCTACAGGAGTATCTATCAAGGTTTAAAAGTCTTTTCTTATTTTAATCTGTCTGCCTTCTGAAGAAGGTATGTGACCAGAGGTGCTGATGGTTTACCTTGCATTTCCCAGCCAGTGGGACCCTTGGCACTATTCATTCTTTATTGTTATAGATCTTTGTAAATCTGCAGTTTCGTGGAGCCCAAGTCCATGCTCCTGCTCCATGACTGAACCGGAGAACTCGTCTGAGTTTGCTTTTGTTTGTGTATGTATCTGACCAGATACACAAGCGAGAATGATTGCTACTTAGATCATATGATTCTATAATGGAAAATAAAATCACCCAGATCTACTGGTACAAAATAGTGCATACTGATGAAATAAATGCATCAGAGACATTCAATGGCTTTGAGTTCAAGACAGGATAGACTGGAAAATAAAATTTATTGTTGCCTGAGAAGTCAAAAGCAATCGAGGTAGGCCAAGGTTAGAAATGGTAAATTATTATTTCTTCTCTGTCTTACCTGGTCTTTTATGGATTCTCTTAAAACAAGTTAGTACATTTCTTAATTTAATCTTGAAAGAATTGTTTTGAATTAAATATCGTAATTTTTTCCCATAAATGTATTTCTTGTTGCTACTTTGTAGTAAAACTACATTTTAAATAGTAAACAGTATGTATTTTTATCTTAAAATCACAATGGTAAGTGCCTAATCAAAAGACATTATTAAAAGATATTACCAAAAGACATTATTATTTGTGTGTAATATACAAAATTATTAAAAGTTTGTGTGTAATATACAGATGTAAAACTGAATGAGATAATGTATGAATAATATTGAAAATAGTTGTCTACCACAAGGTCCTTATATGAAATAAGGATAATACACACATACATCATTACACTAACCACAAATACAAAAACTTTATTAAATAGAGAATTATCAATCCTCCAGAAATATGATACTAGAAGAATCACAGTTACTGGAGTCAAGTGTATTCACTTTGTTGAAAGTAGCCTTGACATAATTTTCAAAGCTTTGAATCTGCATCTTAATCTCAACAAAGAAAAATTTTTGCAAGTTAAAAAGAGCAGCAGGATTACAAGATGCTTCACTCCAAGGGTAATTTCCTCTATTTAATTCTTAAAATAACTGCAAGCTATTTAGAGGGAGACGCATTTTTGGAATATAATTAATAGGATGATATTGAGCAGAAGGATGTGGCAAAGCACAGATAGAGTTCCTATATAACAAAATGCAGGAGAAAATATATTTCCCCATAATGAAAGCTATTTAGTACAGTAATGGAATTATTTTATAACAGAATTTTAATTGCATGCATTACCATAATTCTTCATATTTGTATGAGAAATTAAAATATTAAAAGCTCTATTCAACAAATAAAATTAACATTTTTTCATGAGTCTCAATCTGTTTTAAGCATCTAAGAGGGTATTTTAAAATTTTAAAATGTACATGAATGGTTAAAAAGTTTGCAGAAGAAAAGGATTTTCTGGTATGTGTATTCAACACTAGCCAGGCTTTTCTAAGTATAAGGATTATACATTTTTTTTTTTGTAGCAGGGATTGAACTCAGAGCATCACATTTGCCAGGCAGGCACTTATGCTGCTGAGCTAAATCCCTGGCCCTACTAAGTATAAGGCTTAAATTTGAACTTCTGTGAGGCAATAGATTGTAATTGAATATGAGCAACAATGCAACTGAGCATAATTTGATTTGAACTGTGAGCCTTTGGCAAGTTATAAAATTTGCCAAAATGTTCATCTCTTCACATACAGAGTGGAAAAACTAATGTCTAATTCTTTGTGTTTTGGTGGTGAGTCTCACATGAGATATCAAATATTAGGTGTCCAGTACACAAGCTGCTCAGTACATCTCTACTTGCAATTCTTTTCTCCTATAAATAAAGTGAAACACGTTTGAGCATGTTTGAGCATGTGTTAGCAACTCTAACACTACTGTTACCAATGGTTTCTGTGTATTGAACATCTATTATGTGGTCAGTTTGGGGTCAGCTGTTTCATATTCACCCGTGGAGTATCTACTATACATTTTGCATTGAACTAGCTACTTTACATTACATTCTATAGATATAATTTTAAGACCAACTTTGTAGGGAAAGTTCTTTTTAGTACTGGGGACTGAACCTGGAGTTTTTGCATGGATCCATTTTTTATTTTGTTGTTTTGAGACAAAGTCTTCTTAAATAACCCCCACTGTCTAAAACTAACAGTCCTCTTGCTAGGTGCTAGAATTATAGGCATGCATCAACATGCCTGGCTAAGAAAGACATTTCTAATGTAATTATGCTTTGACTTCAGATGAAATGGGATAGAGGAGTGAGAAAGTTTGTAAAGTCCTGTGCACATTTAGCTAGAATAGTGCCTGTGGTTGGTATGCTGATAGACAAGAGTTGTAGAACATTAGAAGCTTTCTCACTTTGAGTAACTCATTTTGTTTGAAGTCACATCACTTCATAGTAACATAAATATTTTATCTTTTTAAATTTTTTTAAAGAGAAAACAAAACAAAACAAAAAAGGGTAGCAACAATACAGAATTCCAAAGGAAAAAAAGAAAAGAAAAAAAACCATTAAGAAATCATTACTTGATAAATTACATGCTGTCATCTTGGAAATAGTTGTTCAAGTTACAAAATTAAAGCACACAAAGTAGGTATTCAAACAGTGAGACTGCACACAGTTCTGCTCAACAATCTAACAAAAACAGTAATATGGTCATCTATCTTACACACTTAAACATACATGCAGCTATATCCTTTAGAATACTTTCTTTTCCTCTCTTTTCTACAGTAGCAATTACGCATTTTGGGTTTTATTACTCCTACATTTCTTATTACTTTTTATACTAGAGACACAATGTGATACTTATAAATATGATTTTTATTTATTTCACTAATGAGGATAGCCTCAAGTTGTCTCCATTTCCCTAAGAAGGCCTCAAGAGCATCCTTTTTCATAGCTGAGTAGTAATCCATTGTATAAACATGCCTCATCTTTTCCATCCACTCTGCGGTTGATGGGCATCTTGGTTGTTTCTGAGATTTAGCTATTACAAATTGTGCTGCTATAAACATGGGTGCACATATATCACTGTGATATGACCTTTTCAGTTTTTCTGGGAAAATATCCAGGAGGGGACTAGCTGGGTTGAATGGAGCTTCCAGTCCTAGTCTTCTGAGAATTCTCCATACTTATTTCCATAGTGGTTGCACCAATCTACACTCCCACCAACAGTGGAGTGGTGTTCCTTTCCTGACACAGCCTCACCAACATTTGTTATCAGTTGATTTCTTGATGGTAGCTATTCATTCCGGTGTGAGATGATAGCTCAATGTTGTTTTAATTTGCATTTCTCGAATGACCAGTGATGGTGAACATTTCTTCATGTATTTATTTGCCATTTGTATATCTTCATCTGAGAACTGTGTGTTCATCTCAGCTGCCCATTTTTGGAGAGAGTCTTTCAATTTCGGGGCTTGATGTTTTTCAATTCTTTATGTGTTCATGATATAAGCCCTTTTTGTCTGACTGGTTGCTGGCTAAAATTCTTTCCCATTCTGTGGGTTTTCTTTTCACTCTGTTGGCGATTTCTTTTGAAGTACAAAAACTTTTCAATAATATGAGATCACAGCTGTTGATTCTCTGAAGTGTTTCCTATGCACTGTGCATTTTGTTCATGAATTATCTGCCTACTTTGTCTCCAAGACTTCTACATACCTTATCTTCTAATAGATTTAGTATTTCTGTTTTAATGTTTAGGTCTTTGATCCATTTAGACTTTAGTTTTGTGCATGGTGATAGGCATGGATCTAGTTTCAGTCTTCTGCATGTGGAGAGCCAATTTTTCTGACACCATTTATTAAAGAAGCTATGCTTCTTCAAGTGAACATGTTTAGCCTCTTTGTCAAATATCAGGTGGCTGACTGTCTTTGTACCTATACTTGCATCTTCTAATCTGCTCCATTGATCCTCAGGTCTATTTCTTTGCCAGTACCATGCTAATTTTATCACTGTGGCTTCATAGTACAGTTTCAAGTTAGGAACTGAGATGTCTCCTGCCTTGCCTTTGTTGCCCAGAATTGCCTTTGATAGTCTAGATTTCTTATGGTTACAAATGAATTTTAGGAGTGTTTCCCCTAGATCTGTGAGATATGTCAATGGTATTTTGATTGGGATTGCATTAAACCTGCATAACAGTTTCGGGAGTATGGCCACTTTCACAATGTTGGTTCTTCCAAGCCAAGAGCAAGGAACATCTTTCCATTTTATAATATCCTCTTCAATCTCCTTTTTTAGTGCAGTATCATTTTCAGCATATAGGTCTTTTACATTCTTAGGTTGATTCCTAAATATTTCATTTATTTTTAGGTGTTATTGTGTAGGGCGATATTTCCATAGTTTCTCTTTGGGTGAGTTTCTTGTTTGTGTACAGGAATAGTATTGATTTTTGAGTGTTAGCTGTGTCCAGCTACACTGCTGAAATTTTCTATTACCTCTAGTAGTTTTTAATGGAGTTTTTGGGTCTTCTATATAGAATATCATATCATCTGCAAATTGTGATAATTTAACTTCCTCCTTTCTTACCAATAGTTATTTTAGAAGCTCCAAGTGACAACTGAAGAAATATAAGTTTGGGAGTTTGCCCCAGGTGAGTTCCAGGGACCTGGGGAAAGTTGGAGACCTATGTTCCAGGTTTTGAGTTTCTGGGGAGCTACTGGGATGCTGGACTGGGCCCAGCAGATTGCAGGGCCTCAGTCAACCATGTTCAGTGGCCTGGTTTCAGTCCAGGAGGCAGGAACCTTGCACGACGACTCTGGGCTCAATTGGGCTGGCCTGGGGACAACCTTGAGACCAGCACTGCCAGCTGCTGAGTTCATATCTACACCCGTAGGACAGGGAATTGTGTCCTGGGGCTCTGCTGGCCCCAGTTCTCCATGTCCAGCTTCTGCATCTCAATTAAGAGAGCCAAGAATCTGCAGAGGGGTGGAGTTTGCCCCAGGTGAGTTCTGGTGACCTGGGGAAAGTTAGAGACCTACATTCCAGCTTTTGAGTTTCTGGGGAGCTACTGGGATGCTGGACTGGGTCCAGCAGATTGCAGGGCCTCAGTCAACCATGCTAAGCAGTCTTGTTTCAGTTCACGAGGCAGAAACCTTGCACAAGGACTCTGGGCTCAATTGGGCTACCTGGGGACAGCTTGAGACCAGGGCTGCCAGTGGTTGAGTTCATATCCACACCCCAAGACAGGGTATTCTGCCTCGGGATTTTCTCTGGCCCCAGTTCTCCACATCCTGCTTCTGCCTCTCAATTTAGGGAGCCAAGTACCTGCAGAGGAGCTGAGACTGCTCCAGTAGCTGAGGGTGCAGTAGGAGATTTGCGCCACACCCAGAGGAAGTTTTGGAACACTACTCAAATCAAGGAAATAAAGAAAAATGACAAATGAAAGAACAAAAGGCAGGCTCAAATCACCAACCCATCCCAAGAAAGCCTGGGAGCCATGTACATAAAAGAAAACAGAAGCCATACACCTGAAATGGCTGAAATGATATCAACTGAAATAAAGAATCAAAGAGGGGAAGTTATGGAAAAATTCAAATTAGAAATAATTGCCCAGGTAAAAGAAGAAATGATAAAAGTAGTGAAAGAAATAGTGAACACATATAGTGAAGACACAGCTAAAAAACTAGAGGAACAAAGCAAAACAGATAGAATCCCTGAATGAACACTATAATAAACAAGCAGAATACATAAAGCAGATTCAAAGAGATATACAGGAAATCAAAAATTCTATTGAAAGCTTTAAAACTGCCTCAATGAAAGTAAAGATAGAATTTCAGACCTCAAAGATAAGATTGCAGCTAGTGAATAGGAAAGGAAAGATCTTTTAAAAATAACAAAGAATCAGGAACTAACAATTCAACAGCTACAAGGTGATGCAAAGAAAAATAACATAAGATTAATAGGGATAATGAAACAGAAGGGGGACAGCCCAAATTATATCAAGAGGATGTTTACAGAAGTAATAGCTGAAAACTTTCCAAATATGAGAATGGAAACTGACATTTGGATTAGTGAAGCACATAGAACTCCAAATAGCTATAACCAAAATAAAACTACACCCAGATACATAATAATCACCATCCCAGAAACCCACCACAAGAACAGAATGCTAAAAGTGGTTAGAGAGAAAAGACAGATCATCTATAAAGGAAAACCTATCAGAATCACAGCAGACTTCTCAACACAAACAATCAAGTAAAGAAGAGCAAGGAGTGAAGTTTTCAGATCCTAAAGGAAAAACACTTCCAACAACTGACGTACCCTGCAAATCTGTCCTTCAAAATGGATGGAGAAATAAGATACTTCCATGACAAAGAGCGGCTGAAAAACTTCATGAACACCAAAGCAACCCTACAAAGAATACTGAAAGACATTCTAGATGCACATGGGATAAAACCACCAAGCAAGGCAGACAATTAAATAGAATGGAAAGCTAAAGATACAGCAGAAGAAAGATAACATGTCAACAATAAACCAATGTATAATAGTTATAACCATTAATGTAAATGGCCTCAACTCACTAATCAAAACAAACAGACTGGCAGAATGGATCAAGGAACAACATCCAACCATATGCTGTCTACAAGAAACTCATCTTACCCAAAAGGAAACCAGTAGACTGAAAGTCAAAGGATGGAAAGTGATATTTCACACAACAGGAAACCAAAAAAAAGCAGAAGTAGCAATCCTGTTTGCAGACAATGTGAAGTTCAAACCAAGAATGATGCAAAGAGATAAAGAAGGTCACTACATACTAGTCAGGGGAAAACTTCAAGAGGAAAAGATAACAATCTTAAATATATATGCACCAAATTCCAGAGCACCCAGCTATACAAAGAAAATATTAACAGAAATGAAAAGTCAAATAAGCAATAACACCATTACAAGAGGAGATTTTAACACACCATTGACACAGAGGGACAGATCAACTAGACAGAAAATCAGCAAAGAAATAACATAACTGAATCACACCAGTGAACAAATGGACTTGATAGATGTATATGGAGTTTTCCATCCAACAACATCAGAATATACATTCTTCTCAGCAGTACATGGGACATTCTCTAAAATAGAACATATACTAGCCCACAGAACATATTTAAGTAAATGCAAAAGAATTGAAATTATCCCATGCATGCTGTCGGATCATTGTGCCATGAAATTAGAAATTAACGATAAAAGCAACTGCAAAAACCTCACAAACACATGGAAAATGAGTAATACACTCTTGAGCAATCAGTGGGTCATGGAGGATATTAAAGAAGAAATTAAACAATATCTACAAGCAAATGAAAATACAAGCACAACCTACCGGAATTTGTGGGATGCAATGAAAGCAGTCCAAAGGAAAATTTATTGCACTGAGTTCCCACATCAGGAAGACAGAACAAACACAGATAAACAACCTGATGCTACAACTCATACATCTAGAAAAAAGAGCAAGCCAAGCCCAAAGCCAAAAGAAGGGAGGAAATTATAAGAATTAGAGCAGAAATTAATGCAATAGAGACTAAGAAAACAGTACAAAGGATCAATGAATCAGAGTTTGTTCTTTGAGAGAATAAATAAAATTGATAAGCCCCTGGCCAACCTTATTTAAAAAAGGAAAGAAAAAACTCAATTTCATGCAATAAGAAATGAAAGAGGTGAAGTTACTACCAACTCGGTGGTAATAAGAAGATCATCAACACCTATTTTGAAAACCTCTACTCTCATAGGTTCGATAACACTGAAGAAATAGACAAATTCCTAGATACATATGAACTACCAAAGCTGGATCAGGAAGATGTAAAACTGCTGAATAACATAATTTCTATTACTGAAATTGGAAATGTAATTAAGTCCTGGCCAACAAAGAAGAGCCCAAGCCCAGATGGATTCACTGCAGAATTCTACAAGAAGTACAAAGAAGACTTAATTCTGACACTCCTCAAACTCTTCAATGAAATTGAAAGGGAAGCAATTCTTCGTAAGTCTTTCCTGGAAGCAAATATTACTCTAGTACCAAAACCAGAGAAAGACCCAACTAAAAAAGAGAACTATAGGCCAATATCTCTAAAGAATATAGATGCAAAAATTCTCAATAAAATATTTGCAAACAGGATACAGAAAATCATCAAGAAGATTATTCACCCCAACCAAGTGGGTTTCATCCCAGGAATGCAGGGATGGTTCAACATACATAAATCAATAAATATAATCCACCATATCAATAGAGCCAAAAGGAAGAACCACATGATCATCTCTATAGATGCAGAAAAAGCTTTTGATAAGGTCCAACACTCATTCATGATAACAACCTTACAAGAATTGGAATAGATGGTCTTTACCTCAATATGATAAAGGCTATCTATGACAAACCTACAGCCAGTATCATATTAAATGGCCACAAACTGAAAGCCTTTACCTTAAAATAAGGTACAAGTCAAGGATGTCCCCATCACAGCTCCTATTCAAAATAGTACTGGAAATACTAGCCAGAGCAATTAGACAAGAGAGAGAAATAAAAGGAGTAAGATAGGAAAAGAGGAAGTTAAATTATCATTATTTGCAGATGACATGATACTTTACATAGAAGACCCTCAAAACTCCATTGAAAAACTCCAAGATATAATAAATAAATTCAGCAATGTAGCTGGATACAAAGTCAATACTCAAAAATCAATAGCATTCCTATATACTAACAATAAAAATAGAGATAGAGGACACACCATTCACACTAGCATCCAAAAAAATGAAATACTTAGGAATTAATCTCACAAAAGATGTAAAACAGCTATACAAGGAAAATTATAATTCCCTGAAAAAGGAAATTGAAGAGGACCTCAGAAAATGGGAAGACATCCCCTCTTTGTGGATAGGAAGAACAAACATTGTGAAAAATTCTCCCAAAATTACTATACAGATTCAATGCAATCCCAATCAAAATACCACTAACATACCTCATAGATCTAGAGAAATCACTCCTAAAATTCATCTGGAACCAGAAGAGACCTAGAATAGCAAAGGCAATTCTAAGCAGCAAAGGCAAGACAGGAAGCATCACAAGCCCTGATTTGAAATTATATGACAAAGCTACAGTAATAAAATCAACATGGTACTGGAATAAAAACAGACCTGAAGATCAATGGAATAGATTTGAAGATTTAACCACAACCACAAAGTCACTCAACCACCTTATCTTTGATAAAGGGGCCAAACATGTTCTCTGGAAGAATGACAGTCTCTTCAACAAATGGTGCTGGAAAAATTGGCTATACATATGCGGAAGACTAAAACTAGACCCATATCTATCACCATACACTAAACTAAAATCTAAATCAATCAAAGATCTAAATATTAAAACAGAAACACTAAAACTGCTAGAAGACAAAGTAGGTAAAAACCTCGAATATATAGGGGTAGGTAGAGAATTCATGCACAAGAATCAAACTGCACAGGAAATTCTTCCCAGAATCAATAGCTGGGACCATATCTCATTAAAGAGTTTTGGCATGTCAAAAGAGATTTCCAGCAGAGTGAAAAGAAAACCCACAAATTGGGAAAAAATCTTAATGGATTATCCCTCAGACAAGGATTTCTGTCTAGAACTTATAAAGAATTTTTAAAAATCAGACCCGTGAAATTCAAAGACCCAATGCAAAAATGGGCATCTGAAATGAACACACAGTTCTCAGATGAAGAAATACAAATGGCAAATAAATGCATGAAAAAATTTCCATCATCATTAGTCATTAGAGAAATGCAAATTAAAACCACACTGGGATTCCATCTCACCACCGAAAGAATGTCCAGGATAAAAAAATCTACCAACAGCAAAGTGCTGGAGAGGCTGTGGGGAAAAAGGGACTCTTCTGCACTGTTGGTGGGAGTGTAGACTGGTGCAACCACTGTGGAGGTCAGTCTGGAGATTCCTCAAAAACCTGGGTTTGGAGATCCCATTTGACCCAGCTATTCCACTTCTAGGCATGTTCCCAAAAGAACTGAAAACACCATACCACAGTGATACATGTGCACCTATGTTCAAAGCAGCACAATTTGTAATAGCCAGATCTTGGAAATAACCTAAGTGCCCATCAACTGAGGAATGGATAAAAAAGTTGTGGTATTTTTATACAATGGAGTACTACTCAGCTATAAAGAATGATCACATTGAGATATTTATAAATAAATGGACACGACTTGAGACCATACTCACCTAAGCAAAATAAACCAGACTCACATGTGTAAATACTGTATAGTCTCCCTAGTATGAGAGTTGGTAAGAGTATATAAGATTTTACAGTAATTGTGATTCCCCATTTTATTGCTTTGAAGCCTTTCAATGTTTTCATTCATCAGTTTGAATGGTTTTATTCTGTTTTGTTTGACTTTATTATGCAAGATGCTATGAACAGCAGTTTTGAGGAAAACAAAACATTATGGCAGCCATTGCTGATTTAATATCGTCTTCCTTAGAAGGCTTACCATGCTTTTACTCTGCTATTACCATCGGTTCTATCATGCTGTGTCTTATTGGGATTTTAATATATGTGATACTATAAACAAATCTTTTTATTCAAAATGAGATATTATAGTAGCCATTGATCATAGTTATTTGGTTCAGAATGTCCTGTAATTGTTTTATTCTCTTGAATGGTTTTATACTATTGTGTTATGTTTGATATGATTGTATCTGAACTATGCTTAACTATAGCAGAGAAAGATATATTTTGACAGCTACTGTTAATGTCCAGTTCTCTTATCGTAAAGTGTTGTGTTGCTTATGTTGTTCTGTTCTGATCTGCTTTGTTCTGCCTTGTTTTGTTTTATTCTCTTTAAAATAAAAAAGTAATAAGAACTGTAGGAGTAATAAAACTCAAAATGCATAATTGCTACTGTAAAAGAGAGAGCAAAAGAAAGTGCTCTAAAGGATATAACTGCATGCATGTTTAAGTGTGGAAGATAGATGACCATACTACTTTTTTTGTTAGATTGTTGAGCAGAACTGTTAATAGTCTCACTGTTTGAATGTCTACTTTGTATGCTTTAATTTTGTAACTTGAACAACTATTTCCAAGATGACAGTATGTAACTTATCAACTAGTGATTTCTTAGTGTTTTTGTTGTTGTTGTTGTTGTTCTTTTCTTTTTTTATCTTTGGAATTCTGTATTGTTGCTAACCCTTTTTCTGTTTTTTTTTTGTTTCTAAATAAAATTAAAAAAAAAGAAATAATAAGTTCAATTAGATTTTGACCTTTTAGGTTCTTACTGCCAGATCCGTGACTTACATTTAGCTTTTTCAAAAAAACCCCTTTAATTCCAGTGTATTTTGTATTATATCATATTGTCCATGTCAATGATAATTTATATTCATCAATAACCATAAATACATTTTTTTTTGAGACAGGGTTGCATTATATATAGTTCAGGCTGACTTTGAACTCATGTTCTCAGTCTACTGAGTGCTGGAATTGCAGGTATGTGCCATCACACCCTGCCAGAACAATACAACTTAAGGGCAATTCTGACTGATTTGTTCCCTTTCTCCTTTTCTCTTCCTCTTCTTCTTCTCCCTCTTTTCTTGAGAAAAGAACAAGTGGGTATGCATTTAAAGCAGTAGGATAAAGCAAAGTGGTAGAGGATTTTAACTTTTGAGATTAAAATCTTTCTTTTTACCAACTATGAAAGATTGTAAGAGAATAACAGAGTTATTTTCTAAAGAATTAAAAATAGGAATAAAAACACTGGAGAAAGATGTTATTATGAGGACAGACAAATTATTCATTCAAGATTTCTCCAGGCAGGCTGGGATTTAGCTCAACAGCATATGTTCCTGCCTGGCTAAAGCAAGGTCATGAGTTCCATTTCTGGTACCAAAACAAGCAAACAAACAAACAAAGCACCAACAACAAAAAATATTTTCTTCAGGCTTAAAATTATATGAAGCTCCATCGCATAGGTTAACCACTTTTTCATAACCTTTTCTCCATATTTGTAAAAAGATTTTGTTTGCTTTTTTTTCCGTACCTGTGCACCACCCAAACTCACGTACCTGCAGCCATTGTGCTGAGACATGATAGGGCCTCCTCTTAGTGAGCCGTAGCAGCTGCCTCTTTCATGAAGTTTACCTATTACTCAAAACACTGTTCTCTGATGGAAGATGGTGGGGTACAGGTAAAAGTTGGTAGAAGAAACTGGAATGCTCAGAGACTTAGAGAATGAACTTATCAAGCTTGATACTTTTGATATGATGCTGCAGACTGTATCTGCTGTATCGAGGGTTTTTTTTTTTGTCCTGGGAATTAACTCAGCACCTTGTGCTTGCCAGTTAGGTGTTGCACTGCTGAGCTACATCTCTGAGCCAGTTTTTATATTGTTTGATCAGTTTTGTAATCTGAGCAACTATTTTTAAAACAACAATATGCAATACCAATAATCATTGTTAATTTGCTGTCACCTTGTTTTGAAATTCTTGTCTCATTTTTATTGTTTTTTAAATTTCTTTAAATAAAAAAGGTAATGATTCTATTAGAAAAAAAGTATGAAGCATTGCTTTTTTATTCAACAATTCTCTTCGACAGATTTTAACCTCTCAGCACCCATGTACTAGGTGATTGAGCTACTTGAGACTATCACAAGTGAAGCAGAGTGACAGCTTCTGTTAGTGTCATCCTTACTTTGCCTTGTCTCTTCATCTTATGGACTGAAGCTAATGTTTTCTAAAAGAAATGTCAGGGTTGCTATTAATTTCTTAATAATTTGTCTTATCTCTGGAATCAATTTTCACCTTGTGACCGTAAGTGTGATCACTAAATATTTGTTAAAGTGTTCAAAAGATACAAATTTTCCATTTTCAAGATATTATTTGCTTAACTAGAAAAATTTCAACCTACTCTTGTAATAGCACATTTGTGAAAATTAGTGGAATCTATAAGATGTTAAGATGAGTGAGTTTTCTGGCAATGTTGCACATGAAATGATACTTTTTACTCAGGTGGCTACTAGCGATAACCTGGAGTAGGATATTCTAAGCATTTAAAGGGCCTGCTTAGACTTGCTATTGAGTAGAAGTTTGTGGCATTTCACTACTGTATTCCAAATAGAGTGTTTCTAGAAATAAAAACTGAAAAATGTGTTTCCTACGTTTATCTGCCCTTGAGCTATGACTTCTCACCAAAGGGATATTCTCATTGCTTTTAGTCAGTTCTATTGTTGGAAATTTGCTTAAAATTTGGGACATAATGCTTTTGATAATGATCACACTCAGAATTTCCTGAAATCTAATATGATATTATAAATTTTTCATCATACTCTTAATGTGCAATATTTAATTGATTACTTATTTCTCCTTTTCAACCTGATATAACCTACATAGTGATGAGCTCAAAAGACATCAAAACATATAAATCTCATCTTTTGTTAGAATATAAAAATATCTAATCCTGGTTATTATCTTGTCTGCCTTTTACAATCTCAATACTATTAGTTTCTTCTGAATATTATGTTATATTAAGCATTTATACCTATGTCCATCTGTGTTTATTCTTTGTACTTTATTTTGTTTTCAATCCTATTTTGTTGTTGGAACGTATAATGAATTGTAGGTCAGTGTGACCTGTTTTCTTCTTCACTTTTATGCCTGTTAGAGCCTATTGTTCGGGGAATTTAGCTCAGTGGTATAAGCACCTGCCTGGCAAGCACGAGGTACCGCGGGAAAAAAAAAAGACCTTAGAGCCTATTGTTCAAAGGAACTCCATTGATAAAAATCTATTGAAAGAGTCTAACTTACCTGGAGAAGGCTTTAGTCCATGAGTCTCTTGTCAGGCAGGAATGACTTGGGGCCAAGTTGTCCTTGGTTCACCGATTAGTACTGCCTGTATTTCTCTCAACTGATTACAGTCTATTACACCCTTAGAAGTATTTTATATCGGTATATTTAAAGCATAAACCTCTATTAGATAATATTCTTTTGAGAATTATAATGCATTTCAAATGACTCCATCATTCAGAAATGATTCACCATGTAGATTTTTACCTAAATTACATCCCTGTCATACAGCTAGCCTGGTATAAAAATGACAGCACTTCAATTCTCACTATGTGTATGCATGCAGCATAAACATAATCAGGAAATATGCACTCTAAGAAATGTGCTCAAGCACAGAACTAAGAATTATTATTCTGTAAACTTGTCAGTGGTGTGCAAAATGCAGTCTTATTTTTCTAATTTATGTTGGTTGTCTAGAGTTTACATTGGATGGTACATGTTTGAAAAAAAATATGAGACAATAAGTCCTTTCTACATACAGTAACAATTCTGCTCTGCTTTTTGGATGGCATTAGTGTGAACAGTCAAAGTTCTGAGTAGAGCCAGCATAGAGTACAAATGGCCACACTGTCAAGAGCTGTGAATCACACAAGAGTTTGCCTCGCTTGTAAGCTACTACAGTTACTTACTTGTTAGCCTCTTATAGTTTTATGGCAGGTGACATGATGAGATTCCTTGGTCATGGCTTGGTTACTCATTATAACAGCATTAGCCAGAGTGTCAGTATTTTATTGTGCCAGATCACTGAGCCACAATCTCCACAACATATGAAGAGGGCCAGATGACACTTCCGCGTGAGGTGTGTTGTGTTATAAAAGAGATGTCTTGACCCATGGGGACCCAAACATCCCTTAATGGTCATTAAACATTCATTCTTTTTGTCATGGTGATGGATAAACTTTGTTATAAGATTATCTATTTACTATTATAAAATATAACGCTATTTACTATATAAGAATCTTTGAAAGGATTCAAGGTTATAGTGCAGGCAATGAATCTGCTTTTAAGAAATATAGAAATGTATAAGAAGCATGGGACTCTAGCATCTTCAAAGATAAGACCAAGCCTCCTTTTTTAGAGCAGTGTTTACTTCTTATGTAAGTTTATTTCTCAGTTCCAAAGTCTTATTTGAGAAAAGCCCCTCGTGTTTTGAACAGTACATAGTGAAAGAACTCACTCGACTCCACATCACGTATTTCTGCATGGCTTACATTTAACTGCTCCCTAGAACTGATTGATACACACTAGAAGTAAATTCATTTAGGGTGAACATACTTTGTGTCCATTTTTTCTTGATCACTCAATATCTACTGATGGTATAAATAACCCTTTAAAAGCAGATTCCTGTCTTGACTTCTGTGAAATTACACTCCATTTCCATTATTTTTTAAAAATTTTATGTTAAAGAGTAAAAATAATATAAACAACAATACAAAATTTCAAAAGCAATTCAATGCTTAATGCATCCCTTTCTCTTATTTTTTCACAATTTCCTCTAGGGCGACTTCTTCTCTTAAAAGACATTGACATCCTATGGGACACTTTGTGCTTTGCACTCTCTCCCTCTTTTGTATCACAAACTTCATAATGGTGACTGCTCTCAAATTTATATCTCAAATCTAGTCTTTTTTCTCAATTCCAGACCCATTTAATCCTTGCTTTTAGGATGCCTATCATTATCTAGATGTCTCACAGGTTTGACATAAACTCTTCTTCTTTGGTTCCCCAGACTTACAGCTCTTCATATATCACAATCTCTTTGATTGGTGCTATAATTTCTCCAGTTTCCAATTCAGATAGGTGTCACCCTTGACCCTGCTCCTCTTGGATCTTTTATGCAAATATCTGCCCATGACCTGCTGATTTTGCACCCAGTTGCCTCTCCAAATATTTCTATCATTGTTGCCATAACTATTGTGGTTCGGCTGTCCTCAACTACTAACCTAAATAAATATGGCAAGACTTTCCTCCTTGGACTTTTTTGATTGCAGGGTCATCATCTTTAAATTTGCTCTGTACCTGCAATAACACTCTGATTTTATCATTCACCAGATTATAGTATGTTCTTCAGTCCACTAACCCTTGAGAGGAAATTCAAAGCCCACAGCTTTGGATACATTAACTTTGACTTGCATCCTGCCTCACTTCTGACCATTGTTTAATCCAGCTATGGCTATAGTTTTTTCTTTATCCTTGGAGAAAATCACTGTCTCTGTCTGATCTTGGAGTGTTTGTATGTGCTGTTTGTTTTACTGGAACCTGCCCACCTGCCTGTTGAATCAGATATCCAGTCTGTAGGACTCATCCTCACTGGCTAAAGGGTGACTATATCACCCTTCACTTTCTCTGCCTGAACTCTTATCCTCGGGGACAGCGACTAGTAATTTGAATTCTTATTATCTCTCTGTATTGTTCACACTATAAAAGTAATACTACTTTTGGTCTTATATGTTGTATTCTCAAAGCCCACATGCTACTCTGGGCTAATCCAATGCTCTCAGAGACTATTTTGAGTCAACAAGTGAATGAGAGTAATATTTAACTCCCTTGACAGTCCCAGATATGTCTATTTTTAATACAATAGAATAATGATACCTTTTACATATAAAAGTATACATTTATAAAATACAAGGAATTTTTTCATGGAGTTTTATATGTTTTTATATGCATATTTTTACTCAGAACTTAACAATACCTGTAATAGACCCTACGAATCTTACAAATGTGAGAGTGCCAATAAATACTGTAATTTGAGTGAAAGAATGAATGAAAATTAGTACTAGGTATTATCACCATGATTTATCTCTTTTCCACAATAGGCTTAATCTTACCTATTCCTCAACATAATACAATAATGATAGCATTTCTGTAATAAGAATTACACCCATGTAACAATGAGGGCTATTTTCTCACAGTTTTTTGTATGTATGTGCCTGTGCTTTTGGGAGTTGTACTATGTCAGTAAGACACTAAGGAATCATATAGCTGGAAAATGGACATTACCCATTACATACAAAGTTGAAAATATGCAACCATTTTTGTTTTGAGGCTATTCATGAATGTACTCAATAGAAATTAACTCCTGTAGGGTATGGTTTTACTGATGTGGGTGCATACCTAAGGAGAAGCCAGTTTCCTCTGTGAATATGCACTCATTCCTTGCAGGAAAGCAGAATAAGTCAGAGGAGGTAGGGATCGTACTTTTCAGCTGTGATTTCCTTCACTATCTGATGACTATTGCTCTTGCAAGCCCTATGATGAGTAGATAGATGAAATGGTGAGTCTTGTAGAAATGAGGAGCATCTCTTTTTACCTCCTTTTAGTGGAAAGCAGCTGTAGCTTAATGGCACAATGGAGTAGAAGCAGTGGGATAGCAGAATGTAGTTTTCTCCCAAGAAGCAGCTGAAGAAATTGCCCATATGCTGCATGAAATACTAAAATAATAGTTTATCATAATCTTCATAGGTGCTCTGAAGGAGAAGCCCTTTAAGATGATACCAACTAAGTGAGCTTTTAGCCAGCTTTAGTGAAAAGAACATATATGCTCACCTTATCAAATTTCTTATCTATGTTGTGTGTTTGAATGTTGTGTATATTTTGGGAAGTGTGCCTTGTAATTTCAGAGGGTTTCTTTGGTTCTATTCCACAGCACATGCTGTGCTTTCTTTTTTAGAGACAGTGGCAGTGCTTGTTACATTTTATTATTCCTAGTTTGTTGATATACTTGGTTCAAGCTCTAAAAAGTTACATGCTATTATGCTTAGCAACTCTATTTTTAGCTTCTAGCAATGCTCCTGCAATTTCCTGAAGCTACCTTTCAATGTACAGAGTTATATAATGTTAGAAACAAAATTAAGACAGATCCTCATAATATTCTAGGAGCACTATGCCTCTATTTGTATCAACTGCTACCAAATGACTGAATGATAGTGGCACACCTAAAACATGAAGTAATATTATATAGGACTAAGCATTGGATATTATACAAGCTCTAACATTTGACATGGATTATTGGAAATTATATATAAAACAACACATTTTTTAGTTTGACTGAAGCACTTAACCATTACCTAAAATGTTTAATATACATGTTTATTTTTAACTGACAATACTCTCCATTCTATTTTAACTTATTCATCACCTTTAGGTTGCCGTTCATCTTTATGCTTCACAGTTCTTTCTTTTTTAGTTTCTTTTCATTTATTTTAGTAGCAGAAAAGGCTAATTCACAAAACACTGTCTGATATCCAAGAACTAACATACATCTCTTTTATTGATGCATCATGGAATTGCTTTGTCTTTGAAAACACACACACACACACACACACACACACGATAGTTGGAGAACTGTTCTAGTTGGTATTACATGGGTGTTTGCTTTATGAATTGAAATATTTTTTTACTAAAAAAATGATGGGAGCTATTGAGAATGCTTTTATGATTTGTAGCTTTTGAAAGCTGGAAAAGGAGGAGATTAGAAAGGAAGATTGTTATAATAGGTAACTAATATACTTGGCAAGTTAAATATGATAGTAAGAGGTTAGAGTAACAATAGATTATTAAAATAATGCAATAATCATATTGAATTGATCAAATGGATAAATTTGGGAAACAAGTATAGCTATTGAATGATTTCATTGAATTAATCAAATAGACTAATTTTGGGAGACACAATTATAGCTATTGAAAGACTTAAAAACCAATCTAATAATATAATATTTTACATGATATTTTAGTCAAAAGTGCACGTATTATATTTCCCTTAGTGAATAATAAACCAGGATTATCTAATCTCAGTACCTGTCTAATACAGATATTTCACATAATATTCTCCCAATGAATGTACACTGAATAAAGAGTTCATAGATCTAGCCAGAAAACTTCCAACTTTAAAGTTGCTGTAATGACAAGAATAATCCTATAGTGTTCCATTTAAATAAGATTTAACAAATACCTAATAAACACCAGTTGTAACACTAAGTGCGGATAGGCTTTTCCCTTCACTAACTCCACTGATTATCACTGAAGTCCTGGAATGGAAATAGTAATAGCATCATTTTGTACAATGAAACACTGAGGCTCAGAGAATTTAAACCATATTGCCAGGCTCAATGGTCGTACGATGAAGAACTGAATCCTCCTACAGGGCTTTGACTGTCTTTTCATTGTCACATTGTTTTTGAGTAAAAAGAAATCACTGAGACAATTTAGAGGAATATTCTGGTTGTGTGTGTGTGTGTGTGTGTGTGTGTGTGTTATTTTTAATAAAAGCTAATGACCAATTTGTTTTGGCAAATCAACAAAAGCTATTTTAGTAGTGTCAGTCAAGTATTATTCACACTTGCTAATTAACAACTTCTCTGCTTTTTAGAGAGCAGAGACAAACTGGTGACTCAAATATTACTGGTCTATTATAGACCAGCACATGGCTGTCAGCAGTCTTCACTTTCAAGACAATTATGGGGAATCTGTCCCTGTCTAATTAATAAAGTTTTAGAAGGTGAATCATTCAGTACTAGAGGATCAACAATCACTTCAGGAAGGAATGAAAATATTCCAAGCACATTTAAAAAGCTAAAAAGTAAACAAAGTTTTATTTTAACTTTCTGATTGTAGGTTTTTACTCATTGTTAAGTATCCATCCATTGTCTCCTGGATTTATTCAGTAGATATTTATTGTACACTTTATAAATACTCATTTCACTTGCTACCACTTTTTTTTTAAGAAGTTGGTTAGATTAAAAATGCTAATAAAGTGCAGTCACTAGGTAGACACTATACAGACTGCTCCTCTGAAAAGAGTAGAATAATGACAACTAATTTCACAACAGCTTTTGAGGAGATCGAGCAGGCATCAACCCTTTCATGATTTTGATTTGTTCAATATGAGGCTCATTCTTACTCTCCAAGAAATGTACATATATACATATAGGTACACATGCATGGGCCACACTTACAATATAAAACTTGATTCAGACTATTTTTAAATCATTTTTCTTTCTTCCCTTTTCCTTTCCTCCCCATACTCTTTGTCTCCTTTTTTCCTGGGTTTTCTTGCATTTCCTGAATGCCACAGTGGTCTAGGCATTGTGATGGGCATGGCTGTCACACCAATGTACTGTAAAGATCCTTGTTATCAAAGTGTTTAGAATTCCATTGCAGAGTGGTAAGGTTGATAGGTGAGCAAGTAATCACAGTGTAATGTGGAAAGCAGATAATAGTGATATGATATGACTAGTTTTCTGTGGGAGAACCATGGAGGGGAAACCTAATCTGTTTTAGGGAGAGGGAAACTGGAGATGCCTAGGATGCATCTTAAAGCTCAGTAGTAATTCTTTAGGAAAAGACAGATGATTAATATCAATCTGCACAAAGAAGAAAGATGTGTTATCAGGAAATAAGCCTATTATTAAAAGCCTGTTTTGTCATTATGAGTAATCACAGTAATTCTTCAAAGAGAGGTTTGGAAATTATGTTCCCAGGTCAATTTATTCCCCTGGCACTCCACAAACAAAGGATGATAACAACTAATGATAACTCACCCACTGTAGGAATTGTCTTCACAGATCAAATTAAAATGAGGTTTTAATTTTGGTGGATAATAGCATGCTTGTGAAGCTGTTGAATAAAGAGACAATATAGTGCCATTACTAATGTGTGTAATTATGAAAAGAAATTCACTCCCTGAAATTTTATCTAAACAGAATAACCATATAAAGCATAAGAGGTAAAATCTAGATTTCACATGAATGTCCAGTTAGATTACGAAGTCTGAGTGTAGTCTCTACAACATTTTATTGAGATCTTCCTGAAAACCAATGAAAAAACTTTTATAAATCTTGCGACTATAACAGTATAGCATATTTAAAACTTCATATAGTTCTGATGCTTCAACATCTTTACCAATAAATAGGCTGTGAATGCCAGGCCCAGGCAACTGGATACAGCAGCTGCTAGACAGGGCCACAGTTCCATTTCTTACCATCCCTGACGGTGACCTAGTGACACTGAAATGCACCAGCGACACCCTCACTGCTCCTTTGCCTTTGTGCTCTTCTGATCCCCCCCAAAATACCTGTAAGCGGTCTTACTCTTGCTCTAGGCTCTCTCCCTGCTTTCTGAGACCTCCACCTATGGCATACATTGCCTGCTTTCTTCAGGACTTCAGAGTAGAATAAATTCTTCGATTTCATATGCCTTTCCAGATGTAATCACCTAGGCTATGTTGCACAAAGGACAGTCCCTTCTTCATTTATAATAGTTACTGATAGTCTCAAAAGGAAAGTTTGTATGTTACAAAATAGAGTAAGGATATAAAATATCACCATGACAGACATACACAGAGAAAACAAAAAAATCAATCTGTGATTAATGCACAATTTAACCTATGAAATGAAAGACACCTAGCTTAATATGAAGACATTCCAGTTGTCTTTCTCTGACTTGTCTGAATCAAGCAATATCAGGATTTCTCATATATGGCTAATATTTTTTCCTCAAGGATAGCCTTGGGTTCCTTTATTAATTTTGATGCTTGTTGTCATTTTCTTTATTTTCTTTACATTTAACGGTTCTTACCCCAGCCCTTAAATGTTTCTCTCATTTCTTTCATTCCCAAAATTTAAAAAAAAGGTCCAGGAATGCAGTGATGAATAAAACAGATGTTCTCATAGCTATCCACTGTAGAGTTCACAGCACAGCATTGAATACAATAAGCAAGTGATCTAGCTAAGAAATATGCAATTATTAATGCTATTAAATACTCTGAAGTTAAAGCATTTGGTGTAAAGAAATGGGAGTGGCTATTTTTGATCTCAGTAAGGAACTGCCATAAAACATTTCTGAAACATTTCTAGAGACAAGCAGTAGACATTATACAGGCTGTATTTTATGGTCAGAATGTTATAAAACTAGGGATTAGTGCAAAGTTAAATTGGAAGTGTAAATTATGAAAATTAAAAAAATATATTCTCAGAGCATGTGATCGGTATACACTAAGTGAAATGAAAAATATAGCCAGTAAGTGAAATGAAAAATATAACCAAAGCAATTCTAAATAAAAATTTATTATTAATAGATATTTTTACAACACGGAATCCTAAACTTGATTTCCAAAGATTTAGAAATTCCAAAATAAAAAGAATATGTGTGTGTGAACTACAAAGTTTAAGTTGAAATAAATTAGAACACAAAACCACTTGAGGAGAACAACTTGAGGAAACAATTTTCCTCTTTGCTAGACAGACTTTTCCCCTGATGTGTGCACTTGAGATAGAAACAACATATTCTATGTTTTGAGGATTTCATAATGATGATGATGATCAGGAATATTACTAACATTCAGTAGTTAATTTGTCACTGAATGTTCCATATACTCGAGGGCTACAAATTCATTTTTGTTGTTTATTAACACAGCAACTGAAAATATTGCCATTACTGAGATGTTCTGCTTAATTTTTTTCAGGGATTCATTTTTTAAGCTTTATAAAATATCTTTACTTGCTGAATATATATGTTAGATATTTTGCATAGTTCAGCAATAGTAATGTAAGTTCTATAAATGTCAATCTTTTTGCATCATTTGGAAATTCATAATCTTAAGATTCTAGAAGCAATACAATACATAGTTTAGGGTTACAAACTTTGGAGCCTGGGTTTGAATAAATATTTTATAACTTGATACCATGGAACTTGAACAGAGCACTTAATCTCTTCACTCCTCATTTCAGCCATCTGTATAATGGGGATATTAGTAACCTTGAGTCAAATTTTTTTCCCCAATACTAGGGACTCAGGAGTTTAGTCCTAAGCTACATCTTCTTTCATTTTATTTTAGAAACAGAGTCTTACTAATTTGTCCACGTTAAGTTTGACTTGTTATCTTCCTACCTCAGACTCCCAGACTGCTGAGGTTGTAAGTGTGAACCCCCATGCCCCACTGAATTCCAGAACCATTTTAAGGGTTAAGTGTGGTAAAATATGAAGTACATCTAGAAGATTATCATACATTAAATGTCAGCAATGATTATTATCATTGTTACACAGTGAAATAAGTTGATTACATAGTCATTTGGCTCCTAAGCTAATTTTCAAATTTACATCATCTGAACTTTGGTGATTCATTCTGAATAATACATATTCTCTTCTCCTGATGAACATGTTTGAAATTCATGTGCTCTTGCTGTTATACTTATACCTGTGAAGTTGGGAAAATTTGTGAAAGTATCAGATGGATTTGAATATTCATTCAGACGAGCTTTGGCCTTGACTTGAATTAAAGTAGCTCCTCTACATTGATCTGCTTACTAATCTGACTCACACCACATCCGTTCTTGGGGATCCACTTATTTGTATGTGTTCTTTCCATTCTTCAGCTACCGATGTGATGCATGCAAAGTGATGTGTGTAGGCCCTGCTCGCTGATAAGCACTTGATTGTGTGGAGCTACATGCTCCTATATTTATAGTGTTAATGCTAGTAATGATGCAATAATGCTTTGACTAACAAGGAAAACTCAAAATCTCAAGCCCTTGTGGGGGGTAGGAACTGAAGACTGAGAGAGAAGATCATACAGCACTCTTTAAATTATAAAATTCCTAGTTATTTTGAAAATAACAGCTCACATATAAAAAAAGAATATGTATTGAGCTGTTAGAAATAAACTTCTATTTTGTCTCTTTATTGTAGTTTGCAGACTGATATATTAGCTAGAATTAAACTATGACCAGAAATATTCAGAATTATAGGGTCAGATGTATGATAATTACATATGAAGTGAGCAAAAAAAGAGAAAAGAAGAGCTCTGATGAATTATTCCCAGGACTTCAGCATTAAGAATAAAGAAAAAGGCCAGATATGATGGTGCCTGCCTGTAATCCCAGCTACTTGGGAGGCTGAGTCAGAGGATTAGAAGTTTTAGGACAACTCAGAGAGACCTCCCCCCAAAATAAAATGTAAAAAGGGCTCAGACTATATTTTAGTGGTAAAGCATACAGGGGGGAAAAAGCCTAGAAATCTGAGTCCATAAAGACACAGAAACCAAATGACTAAAGTGTTTCAGGGATCACCTCACTTAAATTCTCTAAAAAGTCCAGCAAGATGTGGGAGTATCTACTAGATTTGATAGTGTGGAACAGTTCACAGGTGATATGTACAAGAGAAATGATGGAGATGATAGAAATTCCACTGGGATGGATTAAAGAGAAAACAAGAAATAAGGATGTAGAGAAAACTGAGCAGACAAATGGAATGATTACTGAAAGAACGGTAAAGGAGGCCTTTTAATGTATAAGGTATAATTTTATCACGTTGCTATGTCAGGAGGAATACAGGGAAGAAAACTGATGTGGGGAAAATTCCAAAATCCTTCTCACATTGTTGATGCTACACTGTGAAGTCATACATGTGCTTCTTTTTGAGAAGGAGTGCACTGCGTGATATATGTTAATATTATTAATAAATGTTAATTAAAAGAAAATACATAGATGTGTGATATTTTTTATCCCACTGTCCACTCTAGCATAAAACTTAAAATCATATAAAAGAAAAAACATATCTATCTGAAATATCCTACTTTTCAAATGTAGCTCTTCTTGACAAATTACTGTGATTTTTGTTTTTTCAATGCATATATGTAAATATATATATGCCTATAGACTCAGATACACCCATGAAATATTTAAAATATTGCTCTATAGATTACTTTTTTTTAAAAAAACTTTGTATATCTTTCCTATAAAGATTTGACATTTTTGTTGAGTAGTATTTTATACTGTGCACATTATGTGTTTAATCATTCACCTACTAAAATGTATTTTTGAGCCAGTACTCTCTAATGTCTTAAGGATACTTTCCTACTTTCTTATATACATTATAATATTTTTGTCAAATTTAAAATCTCAAGAATCATAGACTATACACATAAATTTTTGTAATTTTGGATTTTGAAGGTTTTTCCTTTCCTAACACTAGAAATTATCAATGGGAAAGGGATACAAATAGAAAAGGATGAAGCCAGATTATCCTTGATTGCATGTAATAGGATTCTATACTGGGAAGACTATGTTCTACCAAAAGAATGAATTCATCTGGCAAATGAATTCAGCTATGGATATCTGTTATAAAATCAGCAATAAGAAACCAATAGCTTTAAATCAAAAATAGACTAGCTGAGAAAGAAATCAAGAAAACAGTTCCACTCATAACTGCTTAAAGTAACATAAAATACCTAGGTAAGGATCAATGTATCTGAGGAGGTGAAAGACTTCTATAGTGATATTTAAACACACTGAAGAAAAGAAGTGAAGATGACACCAGTTTATTTATTTGTTGTGTTCATGCAACATTAGAACTAATATTGTCAAAATGGTCATACAGACAAAGCAATACACAGATTTAATGCAAGCCCCATCAAAATACCAATAACATTCTTCCAAGAAGTAGAAAAAGCAATCCTAAAATTCAACCGGATAAAAACATGACCCAGAACAGTGAAAACAATTTTTCACAAAAAGAGCAAGTGGCATTACAATACCTGACTTCAAATTATACTATGCCACAGTAACAAAAACAGTATAGTCTGACACAAAGATAGATTTGTGCCTTTCTTCTTGGGAGTATGTTTTCCTAGCTGTCATCACGGAGAGTAAAATAAAGAAGATAAACATTTTGTGGTATCATTATTATTTGACTTTGCTGCTTTGTTTGTTTGTTTGTCTTTTGAGACAGGGTCTCGCTTACGTAGTTCAGTCTGGCCACAAATTCACTATGTAACCCAGGCTGGCTTCAACTCATGGTGACCCTCTTGCCTCGGCCTTCCAAGTGATGGGATTACAGTTATGCACCCTCATGCCTGGCTTACTTTGCTTTATTAGCATTGAAGATAGGATTTGAAGCTGCCATGGTCATATCTAGAGAGAAGGAAATTTCTAGGCCTCCTCTCTAGGTGCATGGCCAAGAAGAAGCATGTACAAGTAGAACAAATATGTAATAAAGTTTATATTATTGCCTAGAATAAGAGTTTATCCTGGTAGATATACAAAATGTTAAAACTAACATCAGACTAGATTAGGATTTTATAGGAACTTGGGATGAGCCATTTATGTTTTGCAGTACACAGAGGTCAATGATTTCATTGCTTACCTGTTCACCATACTATTAGTTTTCATGACCTCAAGAGGTGTATTGTGAAAAATGAGGGCATTGTGAGTAGGAATACAGCTTCCTTTTCTTCATCTCTCACCAATGGTTAACATAGCCCTTTACACTCAGACCATGTCCTTGGACATGAAGAAGGAGAATAGAACTGAGGTGGCCTTCCTCTGCTTTTCAGTAAGTTGGTCGACCTTTCTCCCTCCATCCCTCCCTCCCTCCCTCTGTTCTTCCTCCCTCCCTCTATCCCGCTTTCCTTCCTTTCTTCCTTCCTTCCTTCCTTCCTTCCTTCCTTCCTTCCTTCCTTCCTTCTTTCCTCCCCCTTTTCTTTTTCCATTTGTGATACTGGGGATTGAACCCAGGCCTGTGTGCTGAACTATCTTCTACCCTTTTATAAATGTATTTTGATACAGGGTCCATCTTAGTCACTCAGTTGCCTAGACTGGGCTGTGACCCTCTTACCTCAGCCTCTCAGAGCACTGCAAATATGGCCCTGCATCACTATGCCTGCTTGTTTCTGCAGTTTTGAGAAAAAAAAAACCCACTTCCTTCAGCTAATCAATGAAGCCATAGTTGAAAGCCTATGGCATTCAAGAGACAGTTTCAGTTAGAAAATAAAGTACAAGTTATTCTTTGTTCCTGTCCAAAGTAGTTTATGGAGGCATAAGATACAAACACGAATAAATGGAAAAATAAATATTACAAGAACTGATGCGAATGTCTAGGTGAGCGCCTAGGTACGTGCTGAGGGATTCCAAGCAATCTGAGGTCCAGCCGAGCAGAGTCTGCTCAGTATTCAGAGACACAGTCAGCATCGGATTTACAGATTTGGTAGGTGGAGGCTGTGTTTCTGGAATAGTACTTATTTCAGCCCCTTTCTATTTCGGAACTGTGATACTCCCAAAGTAAGACATGCACATTCCAAAAATTAAGCCCAAAGTCTATGTAGTACACAGGGAAAATTGCCTTCATTCCATACTTTCTTAAGGCATTATTAACAGTTTGGACATAAGATTCCAACAATCTCTCTCTCTCTCTCTCTCTCTCTCTCTCTCTCTCTCTCTCTCGTAGCTTTTTAAATGTATTTTCTTCAGAGAACCCTCTCATCTTAAAACTAGCTCTTTCAGTTTCCACATTTTTTTTTTTACCTAAACCAAGTTTACCTAGCTAGTTTAAGCCTTATTTTTGCTCAAGAGAGATTTGATTTGAAGGCTTAAATGGTTGGAACAGAATACCAGGAGAGACTAATCCTTTTACCTTTCACATAAAGCTTTTCAGGCTCAGTTAGATGATGAAGTCCAGAGAGCAGCATTGTCTCCCCAGTCTCACCATGTGCTCCCTTCCCAGAGAAATGGAACATGGGCAGGGGGGAGAGACAAGAGGAAGTGTTTATGTCAGAGTGAAGCCTCCTTTTAAGCATATGATGAAGTTTTGTGTCTTCCAGTAAGATGTGGGATGAGGATGGCAAATGGAATTTCACCTTAACCTGACTTGGGAGGAGACACAGTAACTGCTTTGTGCACCATTCATTGTCTTCTCGGGTTGGATTGGGGGGAATTGATGACTTTAGGAGAAAAAAAATGTAACAGGTGATGCAGTTGAATCTATCAGTTTGACCTCCAAGTAAAAAGACTGATGACATTTGCTAGACTGAAGAGCCTAGCTTTACAGAATAGCCTCAACAGGAGGTCCTGGCTAGAGGGTCTGATAGGTAATAAATCCAGAATGAGGTACACCTGGCAAGTATAAGTGACACAACTCTCTGGGTATGAAATGGAAAAGTTTTATTAAATGCTCTCAATAGTATGGGAAATAATAAACCACAAATATCTACATGGAGGACTCATGTTATTCTGGTCCAGACAACATGCATTTGATGTGACCAGAAGGGTCTTGGGAAGTCCTTTAGCATGTCCCAGGACACAGAATTTGTATTTTTGAAATTGTTAGTAACATTTGATTCTGAGAAATATCTCTGATTCCTGTGCATCTAACTTGACATCAAATCCTTTGTGTTATCTCACCTGGCGGCACATTTCAGTAACTTTGATCTTTTGCTAGACAGTCTTCCTATTTGAATCTGTGGAAGTATATTATAGATCTTGGCAGGAACTTCTGAGACATGCAAATATGAAATCTACAGAATCACAGCTAAATTTTAACAAGCATGAACTAGTACAGTGGCTCTCACTTTTCTGCTATTGTTCCATTTTTCAGTAATAAAACTTCTTGATAATATTATCATTATTTTAGCCATTTTCTTATCTTTCATTTTTTCCAGCACATGATAATATGACTTTTGATTTCTTTTTGTCAGCATCCTGTAACTCAAAATTTTAGCGTAATTTGATCCAATTGAATGCATTTTCATTTTGAATTACATTTTCTGTTGTTTTTTAAAATGACATTTTCTTTTTTTATGAATCACATTTTTTTTTGTTTTCTGTGACATTTCATTTGATTTTATCCCTACAGTTGTGTCTCCTTTCTCTTATGTTTTTCTCTGTAAGGTTAAAGCCACAGTATTTGTGGGATTAGACTTGGATTTTTTTTCTATTTTCAGTTTCTCTGAATGACTTAATTTTGTTACATAGTTTTAAAACTCACTTAAATATTGATTTTTTTTTCTATCCCAAATATCTTTGAACTCTAAGGAATTTCTCTAATTGTTAAACTTGCCATAACTACTTATATTTCTCTTTATTTTTCTTTCTTAACTTTCCTTCTTTCTGTCTTTCTCTTTTTTGTACTTGAGATGGTACTATGTTTTGTACTTAGAAGTCCCCCCCCAAGCTTCATCTAGTCATGAGCCATGAGCTTTTCAGAGGTTGCTGAATCTAGTTTGTGATTAATTCATAGTTCAATGCTGAAATTAAAAATATGCATGCTAAACTGTTCCTAGGGTGAGTAGCCGTCACACAATATAAGGGTTATAAAGAGGTGGCAGCTGTTGTCTGCCACCATGAACTGTTGTCCCTTTGCCTGTGCCACTGTACCTCGGACCTAACTGACTATGGGCTAAATAAACCTTTCCTCTTTTAACTATGAGTGTCAGGTATTTTGTCTCAGCAGCAAAGTAACTAAAACAGAATTTGGTACCAGGAGTGGGGTCACTATTGTGACTATATTGACCATAAGGTTCAGGAGACTTTGAGACTGACTTTTTTAAAAAAATTTTTTTTAATTTTAATTTTATTTTTTCATCAGTACTAGGGGTCGAACTCACAACCACACGCTTGCAAGGCAGGTGCTTATGCCACTGAGCTAAATCCCCAGCCCACAAGACTGACTTTTGGGAAGATTTTGGAATTATTGGTAGATCATGGCTGAAAAAATAGACTTGGAATGCCTTAGGCTGTTCTGTATGAGAGATTTTGGTCAGAACTCAGAAGACCCCAGAAGTTTAAAGCAAATTCTGTCAGCAAAGAATAGACTCAGGAAATTTCTGCTTACACAAAGTGCTACATTGGTTGTTGGAGTCCAGATGATATATATTATGGCTTTGTTTGCATTTTGTTCATGTCCAGAAACTTTACCTGAGACTTAGATCAAGAGCAGCAGACTATCGAATGTGGTAAAGGAAATTTCAAGGCAGTAAATTGTTCAGGTGGTGGCATGGCTACTATTGGTGGCTTTAGCCAGATATATGTTTAAAATCAAGAACAAAGAGCTACAAGAATGACTTAAAACATTGTCAGTTTGGCTAGAAAGGAAACACCAGTAAAGCTTTGGAATGCAAAGATAGAACAGAGAAGATTTTGATTGCTCAGAAGCAAGGAAATGGAAAAGATGTCCTGAAGGTATCACAAGGAGTAGGAGAACTCCACCTTTTACTGCCTCCAAATTGTAAAAGTGAAAGATTTTGATGTGAGAATAAAGTACTAGCTGATCATATTCCAGAATTAGAAGGCTGCACCATCTTCCAGAATGGTGTGGCCTAGGAATTTGTTCCTTGGAACTGAATTGACAGTGCTTAGCAATGCAGGTACTCAACTCCTACATCGAAGAGAGAAGGAAGCCTGGCTGTTGCTCCAGCTGGCAGCAGACGTCATCATCACCCTTGTGGCACTGGTTTTAGGCACATGCAAAGTGTAAGAGTTCTAGATTCCAGAAGGCATCCAGTCAGATTTCTCAAGGAGGCCCAGGAGGTCAGGCCATGTGCCCCTGAGAAGGCAGCATGTGAAGCTGTGAGTGTTTAGCCAAAGGTGTACTGGAGACCTCAAAAGTTTGGGGAAGGCAAGAAGGTGGATTATCTGAGGAAAACTGAAAAGAGGGTAAAGAGGGGCCCAAGAGAGAAGCTATGGGAGCTACAACCCCTGGAAATGCCATCGACATGGAGCCACCCAAGCCCTTTGGTGCCCACATCATGTCACAGATGGCCTTGGCTGCTGCACATGGAGCTACAGGACTTAATGTTTGCCCTGCTGGATTTTGGACTTGCTTTGGTCCCATTCCTTTGCATCCCCCTCTTTGCAGCTTTCAAAATGGAAATATTTATCTTGTGTCATTGGAAGTGCTTAACTTTCTGCATACAGGGGCTCATAGCTAAGAGTTTGCCTCATACCTCAGAGGCAACTTGGGACTTAAAATTTTCAGGAGTGCTGAAACTGTTAGGATTTTGGCAACTATTGTCGATGAGTCCACCTTTTGCATAAAGGAATGTAATGAGTCTTTGGGGGACCAGGGGTGGAATGTTATGGTTGGGTATGGATGTCCCCTCAAAGCCTGATTCAGTCACGGGGCAGTCTGTTTGAAGGCAGCTGGACCTACTTTGTGATTGACTCATAGTTAAACGCTGGGATTAAGGGTGTGAGTTCTTCACATGCCCTTGGGTGGGTAGCTTGAATACAACAAAAGGAACAGAAATAGGCTTGTCTGTCTCTCTTCTTGCTTTTGTTTTCCTCTCTCACCATGAATTGTTGTCCCTTTGTCATGTACCACCCTGCCTTGGAGCCAGCCAATTATGTACCGAAAACTCTACAAACTGTGATCTCAATAAACCTTTTCCCGTTTAACTTTGAGTGTCAGGTATTTTTTGTCTGAGCATCAAGAAAAGTAACTAAGACAGATGGGGTCTGGCTATTTCAGTGAGACTGACCTCTGACTTCTGGGTTTAAATAATCCACCTGTGTCAGTCCCTGAGTGAGATTACAGTTACATGCACTCCACTAGTACACACACACACACACACACACACAATCAACTTTTCAATTTATTGTGTCTCATTTCTAATGTGAAATATTCAGAGCCTAGTTTTAGCAATTTTTATCTGATTTGCTTAGATTTTCCAAGCAGAAAATGACTCACCAATGAATGTAGAAATTAAGTGTCTTCTTTAAATATTTATATCACATGCTTTTCTTTGGGAGATGGATCCTAAATCTAGCAGGTTGGACCAAAAACTAATCAGTTTCTAGTTCTCCTTTCAATATGCTATGCTCAAAATGGGTATCTAAATCTCACTTCTCATCACCTGTCTTACATTCTTTTAGCCCCACATTCATAATTCCAGTTAGTGGCAATGGTGTTATCCACTCAATTAATGTGTGTATCATTGAAAGACCCTGTTCCTTGACACCCCACATTCAATTTACTCACATGTCTAGTCAGTTACACTTCCAAAACATATTTTTCCTCCATTACTTATTTTTTCTCCATTACCTCAGCTACTGTGGAAATAAGTCCATTACAGTTCTCACTTGAGCAATCACAGAAACTTCCTAAGCAATATCCCTGATTCCAGAACAATAGTTTGTTACCTGCCCAGCAGCCACAACAATATGTTAAAAATTTAAATTGGATGTGTCACTGTCTCTTGTTAATTATTCATTAGATGCCAAAGCTTCTCTTTGAACAAATCCAAACATCTTTCATGCCTTACAAGATCTTACATGACCAAGCCTCTGCCTATCTCTCAGGGGCCTTGTTTATTCATCCCCTGGTATTAACCTCACTGTTCTTCAAGAATGCCATGTTTGTCTTATTCAAAAGCCTTTGGATTTTTTGTTGCTTCTTGTAAAAATGTTTCCCTTTCCTTTATCTGCTACACACACACACACACACACACACACACACACACACACTGTTAATTTTTGTACAATCAACTTTTCAATCCTTCATGTCTCATTTCTAATGTGAAATCCTCAGATCCTGATTCTAGCAATTTTTAGCTGATTTACTTAGATTTTCTAAGAATAAAATGACATCAACAAATAAGAAAAAATTAAGTTTCTTCTTTAAGTATTTATATCACATGTATTTCTTTGGGAGAGTGAACCTAACTCTTCTAACAGGTTGGAGCAAAAGCTAATCAATTTAGATTCCCTAAATAATGCAGAATAATTGTCATGATAATACATCTCTGTTCCTTATTTTAAACACAGCATCTCTACCATGTTAGCAAGATATGTGTTGCTGTTGCTCTCTGACAGAAAAACTTTCACAAACCCAGAAAGCCTTCTTTTAATACAAATTTACTAAGAGTTTTATTTGTAATACAAATAGCTGTCTAAGCTTTTATTTATGAAAACTTTTGCATTATAGAAGCCTTAAATTACATACTTTTTCTTGCCAATATGTCAATTCTTATGGGTGCCTCATTCATAAACCTAGCAATGAGTAAAAAAAAGAAATCTTCCTTACTCAAGCCATGAAGACACCATTCTTTGCTGTCACTTAAAAGTTGAGAACACATTTCTGTGTTCTCACAGAACACAGAATCTGTGTTGTTATTCTTTGCATTTCTCTAATGGTCAGTAACATTAAACAATTTTTCATGTATTTATTGGCAAATATTGTTAAAACTCTAGCTTCCCAAACTGAAGAATTATGCAAAAGTATATTGGGCAAATTGCTATGGTCTATGAATAAATGAGGATACTCAGCAAAGTCCTACCTATCCAGATGCTTCGCTGTGTTCCTGTCTTTAGAGATGAGATTATTCTTTCCTCTGAAAATAGAGAGTGTACTTCTATAATCAAGATCTAATGCAGCATTTTAGAGGAAGGTCAAATAATTCTTTTAAGGCTTAATCAGGAGAAAAGGACAGGAAGTCAAAGAGACCTTCCAGCTGCTACTGTTTCCTCAAATATTAAGTTGCCTGGGCTGGGAATTTAACTCAGAGGCTCAAATGCTTGCCTACTAAGTACAAAGTTGTGAATTTGATCCCTGGTACAAAAAAAAAAATTTAACGTGCCACAGTTGGGGTAGTATTCTGAATCCTTTTAGTGGTACCTAGCTGCTTTGTGGGCAAAGCCAAACAGTGATGATTGAAGAGCTATATAGATACCAATTTTACAAAATGAAAAGATCCTGAGTTAAGTGTGGGGTAATGTCTAGTCACCACATACAATAGACTCTATGGAAATGAAGAGAAACATCAGAAATCTAGTTGGTTAAGGGAGTTTCAGCATCTGAGTGAGAAGTTTTCCACACTTCAAATATATTTCCTTTGCCAGGGTATAGCTTTTGATGGAAGGAACAGTTGTGGATAGAGAAAGAAAAAACGCTGAATAAAACCAGTAATGAGATGAAACAAACATAGAACAGAATAGATAATGCAAAAATGGTAATTTGCAAAGTCATACAATGTGGAGAAAATAAGATACATTTCAGAGGTAGTTAATGTGAACTAACATTAAGGGAAGAGAAGGAACAAAACCTAATACTTATTCACACTTACACACACTGTTCACATCAAATATAGTTGAGCTCAGGTTCTCTCATTTAATAGTCAGTTTTCCTATCCCTTGTCCTCTCCCCATCCACACAGGCATTACTGGTAAAGTTTAGATTAGACTTCCCAATTCTCCTCCTACACAAGCCCTGGCATTTTACCGGATATGCTATGGGCTCCAATATGTGAGTATACACTTTTGAAATAGTTTTATTTAAGACATTAATCCAAAGAAAAAACTATGAGAAAAGATCTGCTCTATTCCAAAGATCTGAAGTTTACTCCTTCTTATCTTGCTTTACATTCTCCATTATTCTCTCACAGCCAAGTCACACAATTCTGTGACTCCATGATGTTGATCTTAATCCTACCTTCTGGGCTATGTGGCTGCTCTGTAAGCAACAACCTTGGGAGTGGTTACTCTCCTAACCATACTAGGGTGTGCTTCTGTCTGGTTCACTATATAAAGTTTGTGATCTCCTAAGCCACTGTTAGTAACTAGAACCTCTGTATTTCTAGTGTAGCTGTTGCAAGGTATGTTCTTTAGTCCTTACAGAAGCCTTCCTTTGTGCTCCTCCTCCATGAGTCAATTTGAAGAAGTTGAATACAGAACTTTAATCCTTGTGATGTTTCAAAAAGAATAAGCAACTGAGTTCAGAATTCCAATTTATTTTATTTTTTATTTTTTGCTATTGAGGATTGAATTTATGACTTGACACTTACCAGGCAAAGCACTTGAGCTGCTGAGATAATTCCCTGGCCCATAGAATTCCAATTTAATATTTAAAATTTGCTTTTGGTAAATTTGAAAATGTGACCATTCATGATGCATTTTACACTGTGTTAAACTTTATAGTCTATACTTTTTACCTTAATACTCATAAAAATGTACATAACAAATGGAATTTCTTGAAGATAGAAAGTATTTAATTTTATAATTGTCAAATAAAATGGTAGAAATTATGTTTTTAGTGACTCGTGTACAGTATTAGCATGAATAATGTAAAATTGGTGTATTTTAGGTACAATACATTCAAGTGTAAGGAATTTTATTCCATATGTTTCTATATAACATGTAAAATAAAGTGTGCATAATTGGAATATGTGGGAGCAAGACAGTTTTAATGGTTTCCTTACCTATGACCATTTAGTAAATGATGGGCAAATACTTTCTTGATTCCAGGTTTCTAATTTAAGTGCAGAAACGGGGTACTCCATGATAACTCTAATTAGAATTAACTAACAGAATTAATTTTTATCTGCTTAAACTTAGTTTGTAACTGCAAGCATTGGATTTTAAATTGCTTAGCTATAAATAATTTTTAAATTTATAAATAAATGATATACATTAAAAGAGAGAGGGAGATATGTATTTTCTGCAGTTTTCTATGACATAAGAGAAAAACTACCTTTTAATTCAGAATTTATATTTAAATTATACTTTTTTGAAGGTCCTTTCCCATAAAGATAATTGACTTTAATTACTCTTTGTAAAAAGTCTGTATCAATGCCTGGCATTCTAGATATAAGAATGCAGAATTGAAGGATTCATTCCAAGTTAATGAAGTCATTTTCTTTGCTTCACTTGCAAGAAAAAAAGGTAAGTATCAACTCTGTAACAGGAGTGGAAAAACCTACATTGTTTGTAGAACTTTAGAAATGGAAGCCAGCCACAAAGATTGCGTAGTTCAAGTCACCATTTATCAGATGAAAAAAGTGAGGTTTCATTAATGGTCAAGGCTGACACAATAGGAGCACATCAGGGTCAACTAATCAGAATAATAATTTCCTAGTGTTTTTGTTATAAATGGGAATAAGGTCTCTATTACAGACTGTGTTCATGAAATGGATTTTCCTTGACTTGGGAAGCATGGGCTGGAAGCAGGCATCCTCTAACTTTTTATTTCAGTCCCTCATCATTTTCTTCCTCATTGTGTTGCAAGCAGCTTGAGTTAGTTAGAAATATTACAGGCAGTGAGACAGGGCTAGGTCCTCAAAGGAGCCAGTGCATAAGCTCAGATACTGGCAGCTGCACTGCGTGGGAGACAGACACCTCCTGCTGTGGGCCAGGCCTCAAGACAAAGGATCAAACAAATGCATCCATATCCTAAAGACTGATAGTCTAATTAGTTCCCTATCACCCTGAGGAACCCTAGAGTCACTGCCCCATCACCCTAGGGAAAAGTCACAGCTCTAATACCCTCTTTCTATGTGACTTGCTTTCCCATTTGTTCCTAATATAATCAATTTTACCTGAACTATTAATCTTATTGGCTAGCTATAGTTCTGTCCCACCTCATGCCCATCTGCCTTGTGAGTTCCCAGTTTTCCCCCACCTTGAATCCATGATTTTACTCTATAAAAGTTCCTGGAAAAGACAGAGTCCTTGGCAACCCACTCAGGACCCCTTCTGTGTCTCTTCAGACAGAAGCTTTGTTTCTATCAATAAATATATTTTACGCTTAACCTCCATTGTTCCTAAAATTCATTCTTCAGTTTTAGAGAACATGAACTTGTGGACATAATAGGCTGGGAGTTTCATTCCCCTATATCAATTGGTTATAATAGTAATCTCCTGTCTAGTTCCCTCACTTGTGATCTTGCCCTATTTCAATCCATTTGTAACATAGAACTTCATACAAGATTTCCTTAATTAGCCATCTTTAGTGGATCCCAAGAGAAAGAAAACAGAGACTCCTTGGTATGATGCTGAAGATCTTGCTAGACTGGGTTCGGTCTTCTGCCATCATCTCAGCAGTACTTGGTGCTTTCAACTTAAATATTCATCGAGGTCCAAGGCGTGACTGTTTTCTAATGCATCATTTCTGCCCTTCCTGTATGTTTTTCTGTGATGTGCTGCTTGTACAGTATTTTTGTTACTCATCAGCCACTTGCTTAGGACAAGTCTCAATTAAATGTCTGTGCTCATTCTCCACATTACCTTTCTCACAGTGTTTTTCCTGAGTGTTACTGTTTCCTATTGCCTCTCAAATATCTTGTGCTTAACTTGATTCTAGTATTTTGTGCTATTTATTATCTGCTTTTGTTTCATCACAGTGTCTTCCCATGATGTTTTAGAGCCTCCCATAGCCTAGTTTTCCCTCAAATGTACTGAATCTTTATTTGTGTCAGCTTTGTCTTCTTGGAAGAAGGCATAGACTTATGTTCATATATACACAAATTTCAGTAAAATTTGAAAAAACCTAAGTTTATATATTTAAACAAAGACATCCTCAATTTTATATGCTTTAAGCCCCATAAAATCTGATCTTATTAGAAATAGACACAATAAATTTCTATTTAATGGGTTTGCACTTTCAATGATATATTATATGGCCATTTTTCAAATGTGTAGCTTTAAGCTAATATGCTTCTAGATCTCTTGCATTATCTATAGAAATAAGAAAATAATATTTACTTCTTGGTTTATTGTAAACTAATTATAACAACGACTTTTTAAAAAATTGGTACCAAGGATCAAACTCACAACCACGTGCTTACAAGGCAGGTGCTTATGCCCTGAGCTAAATCCCCAGCCCATAATAATGATTTTTTAAGTACAAGATTGGAATTAGTACAGTGCTACATCATTTTTGGAAAGTTGCAGTTTGAATACCCAGTTTAACAAGTGATTGTCACTGAAAAGTGGAACTACTTTCCTTGTAGTTAATACACCTAAACACTTAGCAGTGTAAAGAACTGTGGAGAAGGCAGACACAAACTAAATTTTAGGCATTTGCTTGATGATTTATCTATCAGTTTTATTTATCTATTTTATTTATTTTACCTATCCATTTATCATATAATATATATCAGTGACATAGAGGAATGAAACTCTCAACCTACTATGTCTGGTATGAGTTCGTGTTCTCCAAATTTGAAGAATGAATTTTAGGAACAATGGAGGTTGAGTAGAATATATTTATTGAGAAAAAGAAAACTTCTGTCTGAGAGAGACAGAAGGGGTCACAAGAGGGCTGCCAAGGACTCTGTCTTTTCCAGAGATTTTTATAGAGTAAAATCATGGGGCAAGACAGGTTTAAGGTGGGGAAAACTGGGAACTCACAAGACAGATGGGCATAAGGTGGGACAGAACTATAGTTAGCCAATAAGATTAATTGTTCAGGTAAAATTCATTATATTAGGGACAAATGGGGAAGTGAGTCATGTAGAAAGTGGGCATTCTTAGATAGCAGAGACTCTTCCCTAGAGGGTTGGAGTGGTGACTCCTGACTTCTTCAGGGTGCTAGGGAACTATTTAGAATATCAGTCCTTAGTAAATGGATGTATTTGCTTGGTCTTTTGTCTAGGGACTTGACCCACAGCGGGATGTGTCTGTCTCCCCCATAGCTGTAAGGTATCTGAGCTTCTGCACTGGCTCTGTTGAGGACCTAGCCCTGTTTCACTGCCTATAGTATTTCTTACTAACTCATAGTAACTGCCTATAACTACAGATACTATGAGGTGACATAAACAATGGTGCACCCTTCAAGTCTGTAGTCAAATAGAGGAACAAAAATAAATAACTAATCTCACACTGAGGTGTAGGGTAGGAAAAATTTGAATAGAAATGAGATCATTCAGGCCATTGAATTCATCATTTAGAGAATGCTTTTATTCAAGTTGTAATTAGAAAATCACTGGAGGGTTTGAAGGGGACTGATAAATTCTGAATTATTATTTTTTAAAGTATATGTCAAGCTGGGAATTTAGCTCAGTGGCATAAGCCCCTGCCTGGCAAGCGTGAAGTTGTGAGTTTGATCCTCAGTACCCCCCCCCCCAAAGTGATAGGATTTTCGGCGTGATGAAACAGCAAATATGAGATAAAAGGACCTTTATTCCAAGGACGTGGAGAGGTGCCTGACCAAGGACGGTTTAGTCACCTCTGACCGGGCTCGTGGTGCACAATAGGCATATAACCGGGGATGGTGCGTAAGGCGGGCATTGATGACGCACAAGTTACTGATTGGAACTCCTTTTTGCACCACTGGGAAAGATAAACACAGTTTGGTCCTGCCTCTCAACTGCTCGGTCCTGCCTCCCACCACAGCTTTCTAGGGCAAAACTCTTTCAAAAGTATATGTCAGTTAAAAGAATTTTTAAAGTAAATTTGATGTGATTGTAAAAGAAGTAAAATTTATTTAATAATTAACTATGTCAGTTTACTATGATTAAAACACTTTCAGTATGGAAGACTAATTATCTACTCATATTGACCTAGTAACATGAAAGCTTAGTCTAGAGAAGTGGTAGTGGAAATGAGGAAAAGAAAATGGATTTGAAATATAGCTTAAAATAGAACTGACAGACTTAGGTAATGGATCAGATATGAGGACTGATGGAAAGGCAGAAATCAATGGTGACTTTTAGTTTTTTGACTTGAATGATGGCATTTTCTGAGATGAGGAAGTAACAAATGGAAAAAATAACAAGAGTTTTATTGGAGTAAAACAGAAAATATTGTTTTCTCTGGTCTCATCTGGAAAAGTAAACTTTAAAAATGTTTTATAATTCAGCAATCAAGAATAGCACTTCCAATTTTCTCTCAATTAAGCATAGTCCCCTTATGTGATATAAAATATCCAAAAGTGCAGCTTTCTCTACCAGTCATCTATTTCATTGTCTTATTTTAATTTTAAAGTGGAAAATGAATAAAAACAATTATACAGAATATCAAAACAAAATATATGTTGTATATTGTTATCTTTAAAGTAATTGCTCAGATTACAAGACACAGGAATGAATAAATGATCAAACCATGAAAGCATGAACCACTCTTTTTATTGAATTAATAGAGATTAGTGGTATAATTATCTTTTGCTTTGTGTTATTTTCTCCATCCCAGTTGTTCTTTCCTTTTGAGCAGTTTCTTCAATTTCACTTTCACAATATCTATTGTAAATTTTGTGAAATAAATCAGACTCACATGTGTAAACATCATATTGTATCCCTAGTGTAAAAAACTGAAAGAGTAAGATCACTGTCCTTTTTGAAATTCAGCGGGATATTCTGCTATTATTCAGCCATATAGTTTAACCATCTTATGTTCTTTTGCATTTCACATTCCATATCTTAAATCCAACGTTGCGTCTTGCTGTTTTTAAGTCATCTATAATTTATGTGTGAGATAAGTGAAATTGGATTCCTATAATGAGCCAAGAATACTGTTGATAGGGAAACTGCACATGCATTCTAAAGCAATTAACTGAGTACAATAGAAAGCCATTATGTAACAACAACAAAACAAAAAAACCAAGATTTTTATCTTGGAAGTATAGATAACTCTTCAAACTAAACATTACTTAGAACATAGAGAATTTAAAAACTTTATGTCTCTTACTTTGAGTATAAATATTTGTAGTACAACACATCTATGAACATTCTCAAGCTATCTTTTTATGTCATTCATTAGGGTACTGAGATACTGTACATTTAAAAGTATCTATATATACTACAGAGATTAATATCATTATATATTGTACAGCACCTTGAAAATTATTAGAATGAAGATAATATAATAATGATTTTGTTGCTGATTGATTAAGAAGTCCATTTTCTCTCATCACACATTTCTACTAAAGTTTTTACACTCTTGGAAAACCATGTTTTTGCCAGCTACTATTAATGCTGACAGGACAAGCAAATTAGATGAGACAGCCTAAAGGGAAAAAGTAAAAAATGAAAAATAAAAATAAAAATAAAAAAAAGAAGACAATGGGTTTAATTTTATTCTTTTCAGCAGTGCAATATGGTGTGATAGATTAGGGTCTTCTGGAAAGTGTCAGGTGGACCTTCCACTTCAAAATTTTTCTCAGAAGATGCTGTATTTCTATATGTCTAATACATTTTTAAGATATTCAAATGCATTTAGCCAGGATGTTATAAAGGAGGCACAGTTTAAAAACAGAAATGTAATAAATGTAGATTATTCTAGTATTGCTTGCTAGCTTCACTACTTGAATTAGGCTAACCATGGGTATAAATGAAATGAAATCTCCACTTCTATGTTCTGCCCTATCAGTCTAGTATATTCTTGGCTCTTAGCAATCACTTTGAATGTATTAGTCTAACAAAAAACTAATCATTTCTGAGTGGGTAAAAACCTGCTTTTTTTGCTCATGCATTTGTAAATGTTTGATGTGAAAACAGACGAAGCATGTCTTCCAGAACTTTAAGTTCTACTTTATTTGAATATTGAAGTAGTAAAGTTTCAGATATTACAGTCATCTTTCAACAACTTGCATTGTTTTTTCCTTCTACTGAAATCACTTAAACTATGCAGTTGCTTGTATTTTTCTGTTTATTTCAGGATGAGTTTTACGAAAAGACATTAGGTTGACAAGTTGCAAGTATTACAATTTTACTTTTGGTTTTTAACATAAAAAGGGAAAATCCTATAAATTGACATTTTAAGTTATTAAATTTTTCTTCAATATATAAATGAAATAATATAAATGAAAAAAATTTTTAAAATTTTAAAGAGAGAAAAAGAAACAATAAAAACAGAAAAAAGGGTAGCAACAATACAGAAATCCCAAGGAAAAAAAGAAAAGAACAGAAAAAACCACTAAAAAATCACTACTTGATAAATTACATACTGTCATCTTGGAAATAGTTGTTCAAGTTACAAAATTAAAGCACACAAAGTAGACATTCAAACAGTGAGACTGTTAACAGTTCTGCTCAACAATCTAACAAAAACAGTAATATGGTTATCTATCTTACACCCTTAAACATACATGAGGTTATATCCTTTAGACAGTTTCTTCTCTCTTTTTTACAGTAGCAATTATGCATTTTGGGTTGTATTACTTCTACAGTTCTTACTACTTTTTACACTAGAGACACAATGTGATATTTATAAATATGATTCTTATGTATTTCACTAATGAAGTTAGTCTCAAGTTGTCTCCATTTCCCTATGAAGGCATCAGGATCATTTTTCATAACTGAATAATATTCCATTGCATAAAAACACATCTTTTTCATTCACTGTGCAGTTGATGAGCATCTTGGTTGTTTCCAAGATTTAGCTATTACAAATTGTGCTGCTATAAACATGGGTGCACATATATCACTGTGATATGAACTTTTCAGTTCTTCTGGGAAAATATCCATGAAGGGAATAGCTGGGTTGAATAGAGCTTCCATTCCTAGTCTTCTGAGAGTTCTCATACTGATTTCCATAGTGGTTGCACCAGTATACACTCCCACCAACAGTGAAGCAGTGTTGCTTTTTCCCCACAGCCTCACCAACATTTGTTATCAGTTGATTTCTTGATGGCAGCTATTCTTTCTGGAGTGAGATGAAATCTCAATGTTGTTTTAATTTGCATCTCTTGAATGACCAGTGATGGTGAACATTTCTTCATGTATTTATCTGCCATTTGTATATCTTCATCTGAGAACTGTGTGTTCATCTCAGATGCCCATTTTTGGAGAGGGTCTTTGAATTTGGGGGGCTTGATATTTTTCAATTCTTTATATGTTCTTGAGATAAGTCTTTTGTCTGAGGGGTTGCTGGTTACAATTTTTTCCCATTCTATGGGTTTTCTTTTCACTGTGTTGGTGATTTCTTTTGAACTGCAGAAACTTTCAATAATATGACATGTCAGTTATTGATTCTCTGACGTGTTTTCCGTGCAGTTTGCATTTTGTTCATGCATTCTCTGCCTACACCTATGCCTCTAAGACTTCTACCTACCTTACCCTCTAGTAGATTTAGTGTTTCTTTTAATGTTTAGGTCTTTGATCCATTTAGACTTTAGTTTTGTGCATGGTGATAGGCATGGATCTAGTTTCAGTCTTCTGCATGTGGAGAGCCAATTTTTCCTACACCATTTATTAAAGAGCTAGCCTTCTTCCAGTGAACATGTTTAGCCCCTTTGTCAAATATCAGGTGGCTGAGTGTCTTTGTACCTATACTTGCATCTTCTAATCTGTTCCATTTATCCTCAGGTCTATTTATTTGCCAGTACCATGCTGATTTTATCACTGTGGCTTTGTAGTACAGTTTCAAGTCAGGAATTGAGATGCCTCCTGCCTTTCCTTTATTGCCCAGAATTGCCTTTACTATTCTAGGTTTCTTCTGGTTCCAAATGAATTTTAGGATTGTTTCCCCTAGATCTGTGAGGTAAGTCAATGGTATTTTTATTGGGATTTCATTAAATCTGTATAACAGTTTTAGGAGTATGGCCATTTTCACAATGTTTGTTCTTCCTAGCCAAGAGCAGAGAATATCTTTCCATTTTCTAATATCCTAATCAATCTTCTTTTTAGCATAGTATAATTTTTAGCATATAGGACATTTACATTCTTAGTTATGTTGATTCCTAAGTATTTCATTTTTTTAGATGTTATTATGAAAGATGATATTTCCATAATTTGTCTCTCAGTGAGTTTCTTGTTTGTGTACAGGAATGCTATTGATTTTTGAGCACTGACTTTGTAGCCAGCTACACTGCTGAATATATTTATTACCTCTAGTGGTCTTTTAATGGAATTTTTTGGGTCTTCTATATAGAATAGCATGTCATCTGCAAATAGTGATAATTTGACTTCTTCCTTTCCTATCTTTATTCCTTTTATTTCTCTCTTGTCTGATTGCCCTGGCGAGTGTTTCCAGAACTATATTGAAAAGGAGTGGTGATAGTAGACATCCTTGTCTTGTTCCTGATTTTAAAGTGAAAGCTTTCAGTTTTTGTCCATTTAGTATAATACTGGCTGTTGGTTTGTCATAGATGGCCTTTACAAGGTTGAGGTAGACACCATGTATTGCAAGTGTCTGAAGAGTTTTTGTCATGTACATGTGTTTGACTTTATCAAAAGCTTTTTCTGCATCTATTGAGATGACTATATGGTTTTTATTTTTGGCTTTGTTCATGTGGTGTATTACATTTATTTATTTTCATATGCTAAACAATTCTACATTCCTGGAATGATCCCCAGTTGGTCAGCATGTATAATCTTCTTGATGGTTTGCTGCATTCTATTTCCCAGTATTTTATTGTGGATCTTTGTGTCTATGTTCATTAGTTAGATTGGCCTACAGTTCTCCTTTCATTGGGTCTTTCACTGGTTTTGGTATGAGAGTAATACTTGCCTCCAGGGATGACTTAGGGAGGATTGCTTTCTTTTCAATTTCATTGAGAAGTTTAAGGAGTATTGGCATCATATCTTCTCTAAATTTCTTGTAAAATTCAGCCGTGAATGCATCAGGACCTTGGCTTTTCTTTGTTGGTAAGTTTTTTTATTATGTTTTCAATTTCAAAGGCTGATATTTGGTTATTCAAAATTGCTATATCTTCTTGGTTGAGCTTTGGTAGTTCATATGTTTCTAGAAATCTGTCCATTTCCTCTGTGTTTTCTTCTTTTTGTGAGTAGAGATTTTCAAAGTAGGTGTTTATGATGTTTTGAATTTCCATGGGATCTGTAGTAATTTCTCCCTTTTCACTCCTTATTGCGTGAATTTGGGTTTTTCTTTTTCTTTATAAGGTTAGCTAGAGGTGTGTCAATTTTGTTTATTCTCTCAAAAAACCAGCTTTTTGATTCATTAATTCTTTGTATTCTTTTTAGTTTCAATTGCATTGATTTCTGCTCTAATTTTTACAATTTCCTCTCTTCTATGAGCTTTGGATTTAACTTGCTCTTATTTTTCTAGAAGCTTGAGATGAAGCCTTAGACTGTTTATTTGTGCACATTCTGTTTTCTGGATATGACGGTTTATTGCTATATATTTCCCTCTTAAGTCTGCTTTCACTGCATCCCACAGATAACAATAGATTGTTTCTGCATTTTCATTGAGTTGTAGGTATTGCTTTATTTCTTCTTTAATTTCATCTGTAGCCCACTGGTTGTTCAAAAGGTTGTTATTTAATTTCCATGTATTTTATGCCAGTTTTGCAATTTCTTTTGCTATTAATTTCCCATTTCAGTGCACTATGGTCAGATAGTATGCATAGAATAATTTCAATACCTTTGCATTTACTTAGGAATATTTTATGGGATACTATATGGTCTATTTTGGAGAATGTCCGATGAACAGCTGAGAAGAATGTGTATTCTGATGTGGTTGGGTGGAACACTCTGTAAACATCTACTAAGTCCAATTGCTCACAGGTATGATTCAGTTCTATTAGTTCTTTGCTGTCTTTTTGTCTAGTTGATCTATTTCTTTGTGACAATGGGATTTTAAGATCCCCTGTAATAATTGTGTTCTTGTGTATTTGGTTTTTCATGTCCCTTAGTATCTGTCTTATACAGTTGGGTGCTCCTGTGTTTGGTGCATATATATTTATAATTATTAGATCTTCCCCTTGAATTTTTTCACTTAGGAGTATGTAGTGACCTTCTTTGTCTCTTTTAATCATTTTAGGTTTGAAGTTCACATTGTCTGCAAATAGAATAGTTACTCCTGCTTTTTTCTGGGTTCCTGTTACATGGAATACTGTTTTCCATCCTTTGACTTTTAATCTATGAGTTTCTTTTTTAAATCAGATGTGTTTCTTGTATACAGCATGTTGTGGGATCCTATTTATTGGTCCATTCCATCAACCTGTTTCTTTTGATATGTGAATTGAGCCCGTTTACATTTATGGATTTCACTGATATGTACTGGCTTGACTTTGCCATGTTGTGTTCCTATTGTTAGTTTCCTGCTTTTCTCCCTTGTTTGCTTTCTTGTCCAGCCTGATGATTTCTTTCTGTTGTTGTTCTGGAGATTGTGGTCATTTTCATATCTATCTAGGATGTCCTTCAGCACTCTTTCTAAGGTTGGTTTGGTGGATATGAATTTCTTCAGTTGTTCTTTGTCATGGACGTATCTTGTTTCTCCATTCAATTTTTTTTTGTTGTTAATAATATTTTTTTTATTTAAAAGAGAATAAAACAAAAGGGGGCAATACAGAGCAGATCAGAACAGGACAACATAGGCAACACAGTACTTTACATTAAGTCAACTGGACATCAACAGTATCTAACACCATATCTCTTACTCTGCTATAGTTGAGCATAGTTTCAATTACAATAATATCAAACATAACACAATAGTATAAAGCCATGCATAGAGTGAAAGAATTCCAGGGATTTCTGAACTAAATAACAGAAAATCTCCATTCAATTTGAAAGACAGTTTTGCTGGGTACGTCAGTCTGGGTTGAAAGTTGTTGTCTTTTAGGGCTTGAAATACTTCACTCCAAGCTTGTCTTAACCTGAAGGTTTGTGCTGAGAAGTCTGCTGTGATTCTAATAGGCTCTCCTTGATAGGTGAGTTGTGTCTTTTCTCTAACAGCTTTTAGTATTCTGTTTTTATGCTATATGTCTGAGATCTTAATTATTATATTTCTGGGTGTAAGTTTATGTTGATAATGACTGTTTGGCATTTTATATACCTCACCTGTTTGTATATCAGATTTTCCCCCCATGTTTGGGAAATTTTCGCCATTACTTCTGTGAACAGCTTAGCTATATTCTTTGCATTGTCTCCTGCCTCCTCACTGATGCCTATTAACCTAACATTGTTTCTCCTGGCATCATCTTGTAGCTGCTCGGTTGTCCTGTCATGCTGCTTTGTTGTTTTTATAAGTTCTACCCTTTCAAGATCACTATCTGCAATCCTGTCCTCAAGGTCCAAAATTCTATCCTGAGCTTCATTGAAATGGCTTTGCAGGCTTTCAATAGAATTTTTTGTTTCTTGCATATCTCTTTGAATTTGTTTTGTGGATTTTGCTTGTTTTCTTCATTGTTCATTCAAAGTTTCAATCAATTTCCCATGCTCCTGTATTTTTTTTAAATCTATTTCTTCTTTAGCTATGTTGAGCAACTCATTTCCTAAGGTTGTTACTTTTGTCTTTACATAGACATTATTTCTAATTTGAGTTCTTCTATAGCCTCATGGATTTGTTTCTTTACTTCATTTGCTATCTTTTCAGAGATTTCTGGTGTATGACTTTTAAGGTCCTCTATTTTATTATCACCTGTACTTGCTCCTGATGGACTACATGTTTGGGATTGCATTTTGCCTTTTCATTTAGTCATTTTCACCATTTGGTTAAATATCTGGTCTTTCTATCCCAACAGTCACAACTTTCTGTAGTGTGTTTTTTAGGGTCCTACTGTGTGGTTGATGTTTGTCAAATTGCTGGGTACCACAATGAAGAGGAGATACAGTCTCCTGAATTCCTCCTTCCGTGTCTGTTGGGTGAGTCCTATATTCTTTCCGGGCTAAGTAGCCCAGAAGTATTGATGTAGGGCAACTCTTAGTTCCTGCTGTTGTTATATCTTCAGATTGTTGCAGGTCACCAGATCTCCCTGGCTATAGTGTTTGTGTCAGCTGAGGCCCTACTGTGTCACTGGGGGTTTTCACAAGTTCTTTTTATTTCTTTTAAGTTGGGGGGGGTGTTATTGGTGCACTTTTCAACCTGTCTGATGTTCTCTGTGTGGGGACGGGGTTACCCTCTCTCCTAGTTAGCCAAGTTCTTACACTTGGAGGCAGTTTCACTTTTGCTCCTATTTACCCACTACAGGCCTGTATTTTAGGGGGCAAACTCACCACACTGACTGAAGCCTGATGAGGTCTTCTGTTGGGGTGAGGGGTTCCTGAGTCTCTCATTGAGCTGCCACAGTAGTCCACTGTAGTCCAAGGTTTCAATGCTCCTGGTCAAAGCCAGGTCCAGCAGCATTGGTCCCAGGCAGCTCAGGCCTGTGGCCAGCTTCCTTGATGTTCTGGGATTAATGGCAGGCCCAGCAGCAGCAGTCCCAGGCAGCTCAGTCATGCTGTTGGCTTCCTCGATGTTCCTGGAGGAAGTCAATTAAAAAATTTTTAGCTAGGGATTTAGCTCAGTGGCATAAGTGTCTGACTGGCAAGCACTAGGTCATGAGTTCAATCCCCAGTACCAGTAAGTAAGTAAATAAAATAAATAAAATTTCCTCTAGTGTTTAAAAAAGAAATATTGTTTTAAAATGTGTGATATGTTATCAGAATTTATTAACATTAATGTCATTAAAGTTGGTATACAGCCCCCTCCCCACTGCTAAATTTGACTAGCTTAAAAAAAGAATGTATGGCATATTTAGAAAATGTACTCCCATTTAGCTCTTATCACATAAGCACCTTTTACTTTTCCTCCATTTGCTCTCTGGCAGCATGTCTTAAGGTCAGGTAGTTTCTTGCCAGAAACCAAAGAGACCAGAGTCCATTGTTCCTGCATTTGTTTTTGTATAAAATCTTCTTGTGCCTTAAAGGTGAAACCATCTACTTATGACTCATTCTTTCTTAGTAATCCACCTTTCAACAATTTTCTTATCAAATAAAACAGATGAGGTTTTGGAGTTGACTGCCAGAAAGTTTTTGAGAGAGTAAAAATAGACCAGGGCCTTCCCCCAAAGCAAATACTTGTATAATTATAGGACTATGTTCCTATTTGTGAAACTTAATTCTGAAGAATACTGCTTAGCTATATATTTAAACAGGATGCTTTATCTAATGCTATGATTACATATGTATACATATTCTATGTAATTTTACTTCCATTTTTATATACTTCAGATTGAAAAGAAATGTATCAGTGTTTCTGAAGGTCTGTACTTTTATATAGTCTTACTATTTAAATTCACAAGGCTCTACTAGTATGCTCAAACTGATACAATGTCAACATTTAACACAACCTTAAGACATAAGCAATTATCAACAGGAAGACCAACAACTGACTTCAGAAACATTCCAAGTTAGTCAAATAATATAACCTTCTTAAAGAAAGCAACAAAGCAGCTTCTATTTAGTATTCATTTTATTTATTTATTCATCATTTACTATTTGGCTGTTGCAAATTTCTTGTTTTATTTAAAAAAGAAAGCAAAACAGGGAAAAGGGTAGAAATGACACAGAATTTCAAAAAAATAATAACATTAAAAAGAAAAAAATTAAGAAATCATCACTAGTTGATATATTACATATTGCTATCTCAGAAGTAGTTATTCAAGTTACAAAATCAAAGCAAACAGACAATCAAATAATGACAGCACAAACTATTCTATTTGATGAACTCTCAACAAATAGTGGTAAGGTTATCTATCTTGCAGATTTAAACATATATTCAGTTATATGTGTATACCTACAGATTGTTCTTTCCTTTTGAGCACTATCTTTCCCTTTCATTATTACAATATCTATTATACATTTTGAATATTATTATTCTTTCAGTTTATTATTATCATTATATCTTATGGTAGAGAGACAATACAATATTTATAAATGTATTTATAAATTTATTTCACTTATGAGAATGGTCTCAAGTTGCCTCCATTTACTTATAAAAGCCTCAAGATCATTCTTTTTATAGCTAAGCAATATTCCATTGTGTAAAATTTTCACATCTTTTTCATCCATTCTGCAGTTGATGAGAACTGTGGTAGTTTCCAAGATTTAGCTATTACAAATTGTGCTGCTATAAACAATGGGTGCACATATATTACTGAGACACGACCTTTTCAATTTTTCTGGGAAAATACCCAGGAGGGAAATAGCTGGGTTGGTTGAATGGAGCTTCCAATCCTAGTCTTCTGAGAGTTCTCCATACTGATTTCGATAGTGGTTACACCAGTCTACACTCCCACCAATAGTGGAGCAGTGTTCCTTTTTCCCCACAGCTCAATGAATACCTTGATGGCAGGTATTCTTTCTAGAGTGAGATGAAATCTCAATGCTGTTTTAATTTGCATTTCTCAAATGACCAGTGATGGTGAGCATTTCTTCATGTATTTACTGGCCATTTGTATATCTTCATCTGAGAAATACGTATTCATCTCAGATGCCCATTTTTGGAGAGGGTCTTTGAATTTTGGTGACTTAATGTTTTTCAATTCTTTATATGTTCTTGATATAAGTCATTTGTCTGAGGGGTTGCTGGCTAAAATTCTTTCCCATTCTGTGGGTTTTCTTTTCACTTTGTTGATGATTTCTTTTGAAAAATTTTTAAATAAAATGAGATCTCCTTTGTTGATTCTTTGAAGTATCTCCCTTGTGGTTAGCATTTTGGTCTTGTACACTTTGCCTACCACTATGCCTCCAAGATTTCTATCTACTTTGTCTTCCAGTAGATTTAGCATTTCTGTTTTCATATTTAGATCTTTGACTCATTTCACTTTAGTTTAGTGTATAGTGATAAACATGGGTCTAGTTTTAGTCTTTGGCATTTAGACAGCCAGTTTTTCCAACACCATTTATTAAAGAGGCTATCCTTTCCATGAACATGTTTAGCCCCTTTGTCATATATCAGGTGGCTGAGTGTCTTCATCATTGTGTTTGCATCTTCTAATCTGTTCCATTTATCTTCAGGTCTATTTATTTGCCAGTACCATGCTGATTTTATCACTGTAGCTTGTAGTACAGTTTCAAGTCAGGAGTTGAGATGCCTCCTGCCTTGCCTTTGTTGCCCAGAATTCCCTTTGCTATTCTAGGTTTCTTCTATTTCCAAATGAATTTTAGGAATATTTTCCCTAGATCTGTGAGGTAAGTCAATGGTATTTTTATTGGGATTATATTAAATCTGTATAGAAGTTTTGGGAGTATGGCCATTTTCATGATGTTTATCCTTCCTAACCAAAAGCAAGGAATATCTTTCCATTCTCTAATATCTTATTCAATCTTTTTTAAAAGTAGTATAATTTTCAGGATATAGGTCTTTTACATTCTTGGTTAAGTTGATTCCTAAGTATTTCATTTTTTTGGATGCTACTGTGAAAAGCATTATTTCCGTAATTTCAGTGAGTTTGTTGTTTGTGTAGAGAAATGCTATTGAATTTTGAGTGTTCACTTAATAGCCAGCTACACTGCTGAATTTGTTTATTAACTCTGGTAATCTTTTGATGGAGTTTTTTGGGTCTTCTATATAGAGTATCATGTCATCTGCAAATAATGATAATTTAACTTCTTCCTTTCCTATCCCCTATTCCTTTTATTTCTCTCTCTTGTCTGATTGCTCTGGCTAAGATTTCCCAAACAATATCAAATAGGAGTGGTGCTAGTGGACATCCTTGTCTTTTTTCTTATTTTACAGTGAAATCTTTCAATTTTTGTCCATGTAGTATAATGTCAGCTGTTTGCCATTTATGATGAATGGCCTTTATCAGATTGAGGTAGGTACCATCTATTGTAAACCCCAATATCAACTTCAGTCATCCAAATATTGTATTCCTTTTTCTAGTTTTCTTCACAATCCAAAAAGTTGTATTTGTAATCCCGTTGAGGTGTCGTTGGAATCTCAGCAAGTTAATTCCAATCTACCATCACCAATGCAACCCATGGCAATAGTAAAAACACCAAAACATATTCCAAATTAGGTGCAGCCAAGGGGTCCTAAATCCAATCCCCATGAGGACATGAGGACAAAGGCCTTGATCCTACGCCTCTCCCAGAATTTATTATCTTGTGAAGAAGAGGGGGTGGCTCAGGGATGAGTGACAGTGAGGATGGCAGGAATTAGGTGAGTAATTTGAGCTGGCTGGCCAGGTGCAAGATTGGTATCTCTGTAAATTGCAGAGATAAAGATATGTAAAAGGGTCAATTTACATGATCCAATTTAGGTAGCAATGAAATTGTTTTGGGGGCTATCACTTGGGTTCTGATATGCAAACTTTTGTGCCCTGGGGAGTCATAGCCTCTTATCCTGAGGCTTGTACCCAGTTGACCATTCCTGGAGCAATTTGCTCTAACATGTGGAATGCTCAGATCCTGTACTTATCTGTATTGCACAGAGAACACTATGCAAGGAAAGAGGACTGTCAATTGGCTACAGACATTGCATGTTAGCACCTCCAATAGCCTTATTTGCCAGGTTTAGAGCCAGTTGAAAGGAGAGGGACATACCCTTGCCAGCTTTTTATATATCAGTCTAAGGAAATGAGTCTCCAAAAAATCAAAGTCATAGTAATTGTTTTAGATTCAAAGGGAGTCACTGGAGTTGTCTCCCATACCATCTATTCTGAGTTTCTGTAGGTTTTTTTTTAAATCAGGAACAAGTGTTGAACTTTATCAAAAGCTTTTTTTGTGTTTATTGAGATGATCATGTGATTTTTGTCTTTGGTTCTGTTGATGTAGTGTATTACATTTATTAATTTGTGTAAGTTAAACCATTCCTGCATTCCTGGGATAAATACCATTTGGTCATGATGTATAATCTTGATGATTTACTGCATTCTATTTGCCAGAATTTTATTGAGAATATTTGCATCAATGCTCATATAGTGAGATTGGTCTATAGTTCTCCTTTTTGGTTGGGTCTTTCTCTAGTTTTGGTATCAGAATAATACTTGCCTCCAAAAATGAGTTAGAGAGGGCTGTTTCCCTTTCAATTTCACTGAAGAATTTGAGGAGTATTAGCATTAAACCTTCTCTAAATTTCTTATGGAATTCAGGCGTGAATCCATCAGGACCTGGGCTTTTCATGGTGATAAGTTTTTAATCACATTGTCAATTTCAGTAGCTGATACTGGGTTATTCAAAATTATTATATTGATTGAGCTTTGGTAGTTCATACATTTCTAGAACTCTGTCCATTTCCTCTGTTTTTTACCCTATGTGAGTAAACATTTTCCAAGTAGGTATTCATGATCTTTTGAATTTCCATCAGATCTGTAATAATTTCACCCTTTTCAATCCTTATTGCATGAATTTGAGTTTTTTCTTTCTTTTTATTGCTAAGGTTGGCTAGAGGTTTATCAATTTTGTTTATTCTCTCAAAAAATCAGCTCTGTGATTCATTACTTCTTTGTATTTTTTTTAGTCAATTGCAATTATCTCTGCTCTGATCTTTATAATTTCCTCTCTTTTATGAGCTTTGCATTAACTTGTTCTTCTTTTTCTAGAAGCTTGAGATGTATCATTAGCTTGTGTGTTTGTGCTCTTCCTGTTTTCTTGATGTAACAATTTATTGCTATATATTTCCCTTTAGTACTGCTTTCATTGCGTCCCACAGATTTTGGTATGTTGTACTTGTGTTTTCATTGAATTGTATATATTTCTTGATTTCTTCTTTAATTTCACCTGCAACCCATTGATTGTTCAGGAGGTTATTATTTAATTACCATGTATTTATGCAGGTTTTGCAATTTCCTTTGCCATTAATTTCCAATTTCAGTACACTGTGGTCAGATAATATATATGGGATGGTTTCAATCTCTTATTTACTTAAGAATGTTCTATGGACTAACATATGTTTTATTTTGGAGAATGTCCCATGTGCAGCTGAGAAGAATGTGCATTCTGATGTGGTTGGGTGGAACACTCTGTAAACGTTAAGCCAATAGTATTAAAATGAATACTAGTATTAAAATGAATAATAGTATTAAAATGAATAGTATTAAATGAATACTGCCCCCCTGGACCTCAGAGGGAACACAGCTTACGCTGCCTGCCCCCCAACTTTGGAGGGACTGTGGAGCTTCAGCTGCTCACTTTGCCTCATGTCCCTCTCCACCGGACCTCAGAGGAACCACAGAACTTTGAGTATCTGGCCTCCCTCTACCTGTTGGACCTCATACTGCTGTGAATCTTTGGCTGTCCCTTCTCCTCCTAGGACCTTTTACCACAGTGGATTAACCTTGCTTGGCTGATGGGAGACTCAGTAACACTTCATCCAAACAGAGAACCTCTGCGGGCTTACATCAGTGTGGTAAGATTGTCCCTAAAATAGAGGACTTCAGTGGGTAAACAGGAGAGAAGGAAAGTCCCCTCCAGCTGTAGGACCTTGATGAACCTAAAAGAGTGTGGGTGGATCCTTCCTCCATACAAAGAACTCAGATGGGTTGAAGAGAGTGCCATTAAGGCCTCTCCCAAACTGGAGAAAATCAAAGTAAGGGAAACTACTATGATTTCAGAAGTGATTTATGTAACTTACATTTATTAGAAACTACCCTGTTCATCAATGTCAAACAAACTCTAAACTACTTCAATCTCTAAAATTTGTCATTATTAACTTTATTTACAGCATTTGGGAAGTCATTTCTTTTACTTCATTGGAAATTACAACCATTTTAATATTTGAAAAAATTAAAACCTGTTTTTTCAGATATAACAAAATTCAGGGAGATTATGTCCCCTTAAAGTTAGATAACCAGTTGATAAGAGATCCAAAATCCTGTCTTTACATATTCAATTGTACAACAGTCTGTAGAGTGATGTCTATAGATATCAGTCTTACACATGTGAAAGGGGAGTTGTTTACCCCATCTCAATATATGTTCAGGGCAAAGATTGTGTCTTTCTGCATTCTGGATACCCAAAGCACAAAGTTATCTATCACATTTAGATATATACTTAATATTAAGTGAATGAATAAATGTTGAGCATATGTTTTCTTTTTTTTTTTAAATTTTATTTTAAAGGGAATAAAACAAAAGAGGGCAGTACAGAGCAGAACAGAACAGGACAACATAGGCAACACAGTACTTTACATTAAGACAACCGGAAATCAACAGTAGCTATCACAATATCTCTTACTCTGCTATAGTTGAGCATAGTTTCAAATACAATAATATCAAACATAACAAAATGGTAGAAAGCCATGCAAAGAGTGAAAGAATTACAGGGCTTTCTGATTCAAATAACAGAATGATCAATGGGTACTATAATATCTCATTTTTGATAGAAAAATTTTGTTTAAACTATCACACATATTCAAATCCCAATAAGACACAATGTGATAGATAGAACCAATGGTAATAGAAGAATAGAAGCATGGCAGGACTTCTAAGAAGGATGATATTGAATCAGCAATAGCTGTCATAATGTTTTGTTTTCTTCAAAACAGCTGTTCATACTATCACACATGATATAGTCAAACAAAACAGAATAAAACCATTTCAACTGATGATTGAAAACTTTGAAAGGCTTCAAAGCTATGAGATGGGGCCTCATGCTTACCATAAAATCTTATATACTGTTATCAACTCTCCTACTCGGGAGACTATATGGTATTTACACTTGTGAGTTTGGTTTATTTCACTTAAGAGAATGGTCTCAAGACGTGTCCATTTATTTATAAGTATCTCAATGTGATGATTCTTTATAGCTGAGTAGTACTCCATTGTATAAAAATGCCACAACTTTTTTATCCATTCCTCAGTTGATGGGCACTTAGGTTGTTTCCAGGATCTGGCTATTACAAACTGTGCTGCTATAAACATGGGTGCACATATATCACTGTGGTATGATGTTTTCAGTTCTTCTGGCAATATGCCCAGAAGTGGAATAGCTGGGTCAAATGGGACTTCCATACCCAGCTTTTTGAGGAATCTCCAGACTGACCTCCACAGTGGTTGCACCAGTCTACACTCCCACCAACAGTGCAGAAGAGTTCCTTTTTCCCCACAGCATCTCCAGCACTTGTTGTTGGTAGTGTTTTCTATCCTTGCCATTCTTTCTGGAGTGAGATGGAATCTCAGTGTGGTTTTAATTTACATTTCTCTCATGACTAATGATGATGAACATTTCTTCATGTATTTATTTGTCATTCATATTTCTTCATCTGAGTACTATGTATTTATCAGATGCCCATTTTTAGACCGGATCTTTGAATTTTGAGGGTCTGATTTTTTTTTTAATTCTTTATAAGTTCTAGACAGAAGTCCTTTGTCTGAGGAACTGTCCATGAAGATTTTTTCCCAATTTGTGGGTTTTCTTTTCACTCTGCTGGAAACCTCTTTTGAATGCAGAAACTCTTTAATAAGATGTGGTCCCAGTTATTGATTCTGGGAAGTATTTCCTGTGTAGTTTGGTTCTTGTTCATGAATTCTCTTCTTACCCCTATATCTTTCAGATTTTTACCTACTTTGTCTTCCAGCAGTTTTAGTGTTCCTTTTTAATATTTATATCTTTGATCCATTTAGATTTTAGTTTAGTGTATGGTGATAGACATGGGTCTAGTTTTAGTCTTCTGCATATGGACAGCCAATTTTTCCAGCACCATTTGTTTAAGAGACTGTCATTCTTCCAACAAGCATGTTTGGCCCCTTTATCAAAGATAAGGTGGTTCAGTGAGTTTGTGGTTGTGGTTGTATCTTCCAATCTATTCCACTGATCCTCCTGTCTGTTTTTATTCCAGTGCCACACTGACTATATTACTGTAGCTTTGTAGTATAATTTTAAGTCAGGGATTGCAATGCCTCCTGCCTTGCCTTTGCTGCTTAGAATTGTCTTTGCTATTCTAGGTCTCTTCTGGTTCCAGTTGAATTTTAGGAGTGATTTCTATAGATCTATGAGGTATGTTAGTGGAATTTTGATTGGGATTGTGTTGAATCTGTGTAGTAATTTTGGAATAAAGGTCATTTTTACAATGTTTGTTCTTCCTATCCATGAAAAGGGGATGTCTTTCCATTATCTGAGGTCCTCTTCGATTTCCTTTTTCAGGGTATTATAATTTTTGCTGTATAGCTCTTTTACTTCTTTTGTGAGATTAATTCCTAAGGATTTCATTTTTTTGGATGCTAGTGTAAAGGGTATATCTTCTCATTTCTCTCTCAGTCCTTTTGTTGTTAGTGTATAGAAATGCTATTGATTTTTGAGTATTGACTTTGTATCCAGCTACCTTGCTGAATTTATTTATTATATCTAGGAGTCTTTCAATAGAGTTTTAGGGTCTTCTATATAAAGTATCATGTCATCTGCAAATAATGATAATTTAAGTTCCTCTTTTCCTATCTTTATTCGTTTTATTTCTCTTTCCTGTCTTATTGCTCTGGCTAGTACTTCCAGTACTATGATGAATAGTAGTAGTGATAATGGACATCCTTGTCTTGTGCCTGATTTTAAGGTAAAGGCTTTCAGTTTTTGACCATTTAATATGATGCTGGCTGTTGGTTTGTCATAGATGGCCTTTACCATATTGAGATAAAGACCTTCTATTCCAATTCTCTAAGGTTCTTATCATGAATGAGTGTTGGACTTTATCAAAATCTTTTTCTGCATCTATAGAGATGATCATGTGGTTCTTCCTTTTGGCTCTATTGATATGGTGGATTACATTTATTGTTTTGCATATGTTGAACCATCCCTGCATTGCTGGGATGAATCCCACTTGGTCATGGTGTATAATCTTCTTGATGATTTGCTGCATCCTGTTTGCCAATATTTTATTGAGAATTTTTGCATCTATGTTCATTAGGGAGATTGGCATATAGTTCTCTTTTTTAGTTGAGTCTTTCTCTGGTTTTGGTACTAGAGTGATATTTGCTTCCAGGAATGACTTAGGAAGAATTGCTTCCCTTTCAATTTCATTGAAGAGTTTGAGGAGTGTCAGAATTAAGTCTTCTTTGTACTTCTTGTAGAATTCTGCAGTGAATCCATCTGGCCCTGGGCTCTTCTTTGTTGGCAAGGACTTAATTACATTTCCAATTTCAGTAATAGAAATTGGGTTATTCAGCAGTTTTACATCTTCCTGATCCATCTTGGGTAGTTCATATGTATCTAGGAATCTGTCTATTTCTTCAATGTTATCAAACCTATGAGAGTAGAGGTTTTCAAAATAGGTGTTGATGATCTTCTGTATTTCCATTGAGTCTGTAGTAATTTCACCTTTTTAATTTCTTATTGCATGAATTTGAGTTATTTCTTTCCTTTTTTAATAAGGTTGGCCAGGGGCTTATCAATTTTATTTATTCTTTCAAAGAACCAACTCTTTGATTCATTGATCTTTTGTACTGTTTTCTTAGTCTCTATTGCATTAATTTCTGCTCTGATCTTTATAATTTTCTCCCTTCCTTTGGCTTTGGGCTTGGATTGCTCTTCTTTTTCTAGATGTTTGAGTTGTAACATCAGGTTGTTTATTTGTGTTCTTTCTGTCTTCCTGATGTGGGATCTCAATGCAATAAATTTTCCTCTTTGGACTGCTTTCATTGCATCCCACAAAATCTGGGAAGTTGTGTCTGTATTTTCATTTACTTGTAGATATTGTTTAATTTCTTCTTTAATTTCCTCTGTGACCCACTGATTGCTCAAGTGTATTATTCAGTTTCCATGTATTTGTAGGTTTTTTGCAATTTCTTTTATCATTAATTTCTAGTTTCACAGCACTATGATCCGATTACATGCATGGGATAATTTCAATTCTTTTGCATTTACTTAAATATGTTCTGTGGGCTAGTATATGTTCTATTTTAGAGAATGTCCCATGTACTGCTGAGAAGAAGGTATATTCTGATGTTGTTGGATGGAACACTCTGTATACATCTATCAAGTCCATTTGTTCACAGATGTGGTTCAGTTCTGTTATGTCTTTGCTGATTTTCTGTCTAGTTGATCTGTCCCTTTGTGTCATTGGTGTGTTAAAGTCTCCTCTTATAATTGTATTATTGTTTCTTTCTTTTTTTTTTTTGTATGGGGGATCAAACTTACGACCTCACGCTTACCAGGCAGGTGCTTAAGACACTGAGCTAAATCCCCGGCCATATTGCTTATTTCATTTCTGTTATTATTTGCTTATATAGCTGGGTGCTCTGGAATTTTGTGCATATATATTTAAGATTGTTATCTCTTCCTCTTGAAGTTTTCCCCTAACTAGTATGTAGTGATCTTTATCTCCTTGGATCATTCTTGGTTTGAAATTCACATTGTCTGCAAACTGGATGGCTACTCCTGCTTTTTTTTTTTTTGGTTTCCTGTTGCATGAAGTATTATTTTCCATCCTTTGACTTTCAGTCTATGAGTGTCCTTTTGCATTAGATGGGTTTCTTGTAGACAGCATATGGCTGAATGTTGTTTCTTGATCCATTCTGCCAGTCTGTTTCTTTTGATTGGTGAGTCAAGGCTATTTACATTAATGGTTGTAAGTATTATATATTGGTTTATTGTTGACATGTTATCTTTCTGCTGTTGTGTCTTTAGCTTTCCATATGTTTAATTATCTGCCTTGCTTTGTGGTTTTATCCCATGTGTACCTAGAATGTCTTTCAGTATTCTTTGTAGGGTTGATTTGGTGTTCGTGAAGTTCTTCAGCTGTTCTTTGTCATGGAAGTTTCTTATTTCTCCATCCATTTTGAAGGATAGTTTTGCCTGGTATGTCAGTCTGGGTTGGAAGTGGTTTTCCTTTAAGATCTGAAATACTTCACTCCATGCTCTTCTTGATTTCATTGTTTGTGTTGAAATGTCTGCCGTGATTCTGATAGGTTTTCATTTATAGGTGATCTCTCTTTTCTCTCTAAGAATTTTTAGTATTCTGTTCTTATGGTGGATTTCCGGGATGGTGATTATTATGTGTCTGGGTGTAGTTTTATTTTGATTATGGCTGTTTGGAGTTCTATATACTTCACTTATCCAAATGTCAGTTTCTGTTCTCATGTTTGGGAAGTTTTCAGCTATTACTTCTGTAAATATCCTCTTGATATCATTTGGGCTGTCCCCTTCTTTTTCATTTATCCCTATTAATCTTATGTTATTTTTCTTTGCATCATCTTGCAGGTATTGAATTTTTATTTCCTGATTCTTTGTTATTTTTAAAAGATCTTGTCTTTCCTGTTCACTGGCTGCAATCTTATCTTTGAGGTCTGAAATTCTATCTTCACTTTTGTGGAGGTGGTTTTGGCAGCTTTCAATAGAATTTTTGATTTCCTGTATATCTCTTTGAATCTGCTTTATGCATTCTGTTTGTTTCTTATAGTGTTTATTCAGGGATTCTATCTGTTTCCTTTGTTCCTCTTAATTTTTTAGCCGTGTCTTCACTAGATGCATTCACTATTTCTTTCACTGTTTTTATCAATTCTTCTTTTACCTGGGCAAGTATTTCTGATTTGAATTTCTCCATAGCTTTCCCTAGTTGCATCTTTATTTCATTTGATGTCATTTCAGACATTTCAGGTGTATGGCTTCTTTTTTCTTCTCTGTACATGGCTTCTAAGCTTTCTTGGGGAGTGCTGGAGTTTTGAACCTGCCTTTTGGTCTTTCCTTTTGTCATTTTTCTATATTTCCTTTCTTTAAGCAGTGTTCCAAAACTTCCACTGCATGTGTGGTGAATTACCTCTTGCACCCTATTTCCTGGAGCAGCGGTGTCTCCCCCACAGGCTGTTGGCTCTCTCGCAGGGTCCTAACTCTCCTCTGTGGGCTCTTGGCTCCCTATGTTGTAAGGCAGATGCTGGGCATGGTGGACTGGAGCCCGTGGAACCTCGGACGTGCCGGGCCACCTTCCTATGTCCCAGGCCGGTCTCCAGGAGGTTCCCTGTGTGTGAAGGGTGGGCCTATGGGTCCCAAACAGACCAGGCAGAGATGCAGATCTCCAGGAGGTTACATGTGTTTTCTTTTGACACCTTTGAACATTATTGATATAGGGATGATATAGGTTCTCCAAATAATCCAAATAATATAAAGGAGATATTATAGCTCCCAACTTGCTTGCTTGCTAGATGTCTGATATGACAAATATATGTTCTCTAAAATTGAAGAATGAATTCTAGAAACAATGGAGACTAAAAGCAGAAAGTATTTATTGGAATAAAGAGAGCTTCTATCTGAGAGAAACAAAAGTAAGTCCTGAGTGGGCCAAGTGGGTTGCTGAGGATTCCACTTCTCAAGGGAATTTTATAGAGCAAAACCGTAGTGAGGCAGGTCTGAAATGGGAAAAAAACTGTAACCAACTGAAATTACAAGTACAGTAGCTTAGATGGCATTGATCTGATTGGAAATTGTAAGATGGGACAAAATTATGGTCAAACAATATTGTTACAAGTATAGTCATTTAGGAAATATTTATTAAATGGCGATCAAATAGAGAAGTAACTCACGTAACAGGTGTACATGGTCCAAGCAGAGAATTTTTTGGAGGGGAGTGGGTCAGTGGCTTTTTCTGGCCCCCCACCCAAGGTGATTGATACCTATTTAGAATATTAATCACTGATGTTCATCCCTAGGGGAAGTATGTAGATGTAGTTCTGTCTTTTGCCTCAGTCTAGCCTTTAAAAAATGCACCTCTAGCCACAGTTGAGTGTATCTTCTGTATGGACTCCTTTGGAGGGCCTACCTCTGTCTAATTGCCTATGATATTTCTAACTAACTTATCTGTCTATAATATTATTTAGAAAAATGTATGGCTTTTTAAAGATCAGCAGTTTCTAGAAAAGCTTAATATGTACTTATGATTCAGGAATTCATCTCTTAGGTATTTATCAAAGAAAAATGAAAAATGAGTCAGCAATAATTTTTTTTTATTTAAAGAGAAGGAAAAAGAAAAAAAACAAACAAAACAGAAAGAGGGTAGCAACAATACAGAATTCTGAAGGGGAAAGAAAGAAAATAAAAAAGAACAACAACCACAACAAAAACAAAAACACTAATAAATTGCCACTTGATAAGTTACATACTGTCATCATTGGAAATAGTTGTTCATCAGCAATAAATTTTGTGTGTGAATGTTCATCAAAGTTTTAATGATAATAGCTTCAAGCAGAAAATGATGATCTAAATGTTTAACAAAGATGATTGAATAAAATCAGATACAGAGAGTAACTGATATCTATATATTAATATCATCTAGTACAGTAAAGCCTTAATCTGTAGTTAAGTATGTGATAGCTCATACCCCAAACCAATGAAGAAAAAATTCCTTTGAAAGTATTCTTTCCAATAAGCTTAGTTATGCATAAAAAGCACATCAACTGATACATACAAATGAGACAGCAATGTAATGTATATTTTATAATATTGTTCATTAAATCATATGCATAGCATTCATTCTTGTATGTTCTTGCTTTGATGATATGATTAGCTTCTAAATACAGTACAGCTAAAGATAGGAGATTCCTTATCTAGGAGATGGTTATCTGAAAACCTTGAAGATTACTATCTTTCTTTTTTCATGCTAGGCCATTATCTATGTTATATGTGTATCCCACAAGTTTCCCTTCATGGTGAAAGCAGTGCTTTTGATTTGATAATGAGATGCCTTCAGATTTGGAAGGCAAAGAATAAGCTAATAAGATATATATCATAATCTTTTCTTTTCTGAATGGAGAGATTGCCAATTGCTAGGAGCAATACTCAAATGTATTTATCAGTTACATTTAACAGAGCACAAAATCTAGGAATTGACAACCTGGGTAGAAACCAATGACCCAGTTAAAGAAGTATAATGCTGACAGCAAACTCCTCAGGAGGCAGATCATGAGAATACAGTTTTTCTTTTTTAATATGAACTTTAAAGGTTAAGTACATCTAGTTTGTCTCAGAAAAAAAAATTAAGCCTCTGAGGCTCTGTTACTCATCAATATAACATGTCTTTCTGAGTAACACCTATTCATATTTCCTTTCTGTATCATAATACCTTCTGGTTAGTAAATGTTAAAACTACCTGTTAAGTACACTAATGTTTTTTCTTAATTGTAAAACAAAACAAAACAAAACAAAACAAAACTGCTTATTGTGGATTTAAGTCTATAATTTTCCAAAAAATAAAGAATTAGTGTGAAGCATTTTGTTTGTTCTGAAAGGGCAATGAACTTTTAATGTGTGGATTAAATTTATAAATGAAGAAGCATCAGCAATAGCAAGCTTTGAAGTATTCTGAAGCTCAGCAGGTTGGCAGGGCCTGATAGCAGATTTGGGTCATTATCTGTAATATATAGAGCAGATTAAGCAATTTTCGCCAGTAATACCTGGCTTCACCTCCTGCGTGCAAATGGGTTTGCTGTTGAAGTAAGGCCAATTGAAATCATAAAGTCAGCAGAGTTCATCTTTTCACTACTTCAGATCTTTCTACTTCTGAGTGCCTGTGACATGCCCAGCACTGTGACAAGCCCTATAATGCAACAGTGAACAAGACTTGATTTTTACCACTGAGGCCTCTAAAAACCTCACAGCCTATGTTGGCAAAAATATGTATAGAATAATCAATGTGATATAAATGATACTAACATAAAGAGAGTGAGGGGTGTAGAGGAGAAAACATTTCATTTGAAAGACATTGTAGACTAGAGTCTTAAGAAGATGTGAAGTTATGTACCTATTTAGTATAATTCTTTCACTTCAGTCTTTCATCAAATACTGCTGAACCCCTACTCTTTAATGGCTACTGTATTTGGCATTGAATTTTCAGTGATGAGCAAAATCAAGCATCAGAATAACATTAATCAGACTTAGGGAGAAAAGTATTGTGTGATCTCTATCACTAATTTGTGCTATCTAAAACCAAAGGGTAAACACACAGGGGTGGTGAACAAAATGGTGATGTCCAGAGGAGAAGAATTGAAGTAAAATAACATATAATGCAAGTGGTACTAAGTTGCATATATGTAGAATGAAAAAAATCTAGAGATATAATGTGCAGAATAAAAATTGTAGTTAACAATATTATATTGAAATTAAGATTTTTTGGTAAAACAAGTAAATGGTAGGTACTCTTGCCCTGTACATGAGTAAACGTGTGAAATCATGGAAATGCTAGTCACTCAACTACAGTTATGATTTCACTATATAAAATATCAAAACATCATATTGTGTTTTTTAAACATATACAATAAAAATAAATGAAGAAGAAAATGAGCATCTTTCCTTTCTTTTGGGGTTTACTATCACATTATTGGTTGCATAAATGTGTGGTGTGGCACAGGCTATGTATGAAAGCTCCAGAGTTCATTAACAGTCCCAGGCATACTGAGATTGGAGAGGAGACCTGGTTGTGGGAAGCAGGTTTAGGAAATGACTTCATTAAATTCGAGTTAAGTTAGACAAAAGCTGGGAAAGGGGGATAGTGTACCAGTCACAGGGCATCATAGTATAAAGATTGTTGTGGGACAGTATGAGGTATTTCTGTGCACCTGAAGCAATGCAAAGAAGTTGGAGCCTAGAATGAGAAACAGGAGCATGGGAGACCATGGGTGGCCACAGGGGCAAGTGATCTTGTTCCCTATACGCACAAGAAATAGTGAACCTTTTCTCAATAGTGTTTGGCAAAAAATAATCAAAACAAACAAACAAACAAACAAACATAAACACTTGGTTGAATTTTTTTAAATGTTTAGAGAGAAAGAATACATGTATTGAAATTTGAAGAATAAATTTCAAGAAGTCCCACTGAAGAGAGAGAAATGAGAAATGGGTAGATATAGGGATGGAGAGGTTCAAGGGTAACTCTTAGGCTTCTGGCTTGAAGAACTTGAGGAATTAAGTTGCCACCAACTGAAATGGGGAGCAATGAAACTAGGGCAGGACTAAGAATAAGCTCTAGAGTTGGGCTTTGAGCTGGATGTTTAGGGACGGTGGAATATACATTTCTCAGCCCAGAGCTGAAGGTCTTTTATATATATGCACACAGAGAAGTTGGGGAAATATGACTGATAACTGGAGCAATAGGATGAATATAACCACATAGAGATCACAAAGGTAGCATAGAAGGAAAGGAACAAAAGGACTGAAAATTATGCTTTGATGGCACAGAACATCTAAGGACTGAGTAGAACTAGATGAGACAGCATAAAAGAAGTAGTAGTTATAAAACTAGAGGACAGGTCAGAGAGTGTGATATAAAAGTAGTGGCAGAGTGTTTACGCAAAGATAGAGTGGGGGAAATGGGCTGAGTATTGCTGAAATTCATGTAAGATTGGGATGAAAGTTCCTATTTGCCTTATATTGATGACACATGAAACCTAATGTGGAATTATTGTAGTAACAAGATGTCATTGGAAGCTACATAAGAATTAGTTGATTAGTGAACAGAGATTGAGGAAATTGGTAAAGTTTGTATAAATTTATTTCTAAAAGAATTTGAGTGGAAAGGATTTGTGCAAGTAACGGGTAAAAGCGAGCTGCCCTTCATCCTGGCAGTACAGAGGTTCAAACCTGGAGATCCTCACATGCTAGATAAGTACCCTACTGCAGGAAGAACTACAATGTATGACCTTCCTGCCTCAGCTTCTTATGTAGCTAGGACTTTTATTAATCACTAAGATGAATTTGGAGCCATATTATGAAACTTAATTGATCAATAATTTATAGTAACTAAAATTTTAAGACTGACATCATTTATAAAATATATTTATATGTTGCCTCTATTCTTATCACCTATCCAATTTCAATGTTTCTTGAATTTTTGCATCTTTCCTTTTAACTGCTTTCCTTTTAACTCCTCTTACTGGGAAAATTGTGACTAATCCTTCCCAATGGGTTTATCTGTGAGTCTGTCTGGGTTTTTTTTAAACAAGTCTTTTTCACTTGTTTTTACTATTTTATCTTGTACTTTTATCCATGTAATCTCAGTGTTACCTACTTTTGGTCTGAAATTGACTGATCCCATCAATCATGAATGGTGACCCTCTCAAGCTCTGGTATCTTCTGAGCCATGCCACAGCTGCCATAAGTTGGATTGCATGAATGGACTGTCACTAATGATCCCATAGCAAGTGTTTAATCATTTTAGCTAAATTATTACTCCCTTTCAAAAATTCAAATGTGTATACAAGTGGTAAAGTACTAAGCCTATTGACAAGTATCTGTGTAAGGCAACTTCATCTCTCCTGACGTGAAAGCTAGCTGACTTCTTTCAGAAGTAAATATGGCTGAAATTTTCATCAAGAAAGAAGCTAGAGAGGATTCTGAAACTTGACCCTGTCTCTTTGCTGATTCTTTAATGTTATTCTCACTATTGACAATGAAAATATTCCATATTGTTTTAAGAATATTAATTGAGATAAAATATGTGTCATGGACTTTTAACTGTAAACATAAGCCATAATTATTTTTGCTACTGGAAAATTGAATGGACTTGGGTATTTTTTTTTGGGTATGATGTTTCATGTCCCACTAACATGGTTTCATTTGCTTCCAAAGCTTGTACATGGATACTGCATTTATATATTGTTTATAATATATTTGGCAATCAATGCTTTTTATCACGTTGTGCCATATAAGTAGCTGAGTACAGTGAATGACAACCTCCTAAATTTTCTTGGAAATCATAAGACAAGTAAAGAATATTCCTGGTAAATAAAATAGAAACAGTAATTTATTCATCAACCTCACATAATGATTTGCTGAATTTGTATAACAACCTCTTGAAATAATGGTTCACACAGCAAGGTACTTCATACAAATTATTTAGTATCTTATCCTCAAAACAACTAAAATTAATGTGATTTATTAATGTGTAAATACTCACTATGTCTATATCTTGAAATCTTACATGAATGTGAGAAAAATACTAAAGTTTCCCTGGATCAAATTCTCTACTCTTTTGAATGTTTCATCACATGGCTGAGTAAAGACTGGTGTCATATATGCAGCAAGTCATGTATGAATTGGTGGGGTCTTCCAACCTGGTGGCTGGGCCGATACGCTTAATTCTCACGTAAGTATTCAGACAACAGCTTCATATTTTAACTCCAGGCCTGATTCAGTCAAATAGGGCACATAATAGCTTATTATTTAATTTTCCTTTACTTTCAAGTGAGAAAAGTATTATAATATTTTCATGTTATTTGTTCTCAAATTATGCTGACACAACACTTGTGCAAACAGACCAGAGTGTCACACTGCCAAAAAAGACAGGTTATTTTTTCTAATTACTAAAAAGAATAATCTTCTTAAATAAGTTATTTCTTATTTATAAAGCTTTTACAGATATGTTAACTAATTTTTTCACATTTTGGTTTTGTTTTAATATTTTCTACTTATTAATTAATTAATTTATTTATTTTGACACAGGGCCTCACTACATAAGTCAGGCTGCCTTGAACTCACTATGTGTTCCAGGCTGGCTTGGATTTCACAGCAATCTGCCTCTGCCTCTGCCTCCTGAGTGTTGGAATTACAGGCATGTACCACCACACCTGGCTTCTATTAACCTTTGACTCCAACACCAACTTGCTTGATAATCAATGTTAATTTATGGCAAAATAAAAACAAGTAAGAAAGGAACATTAACTTAAAAACAGTTGATTAATTTTAAAGCTAACCCCACCTTTGGTAGGTGAGGTTAGTTATGGCTGTGATTTTAAGATTGTATATTAATAACACCAAGTTTCCTGTTAGGGAAATTGTTCCTCATTATTAATAAAATATATTTTCATTTCTTGTTATTTTTCAAAGGACATGATGATCCATGAAAAGTTGTATTATTTCAGCAACTTTGTCATCTGTGACCTTGTGCTATGGTATTTATTCATTATAATAGAATAATCCAGCAATAGTGGTAAATATCTTAGGGCAGTTAGTAGTTCTATAATTGGCATGGAATGTCTTAGAGAAAGAACTGGAACTGTTCCTATTACTTATTGCTGCTCTATAAGATACCATCCTAAAATTTGGCTGCACGTAGCAAAATCTAATTTATTCTTGTAGGAATTCAATAGAGCCTACCAAGGAAAAAGATATAGCTGTGAGGAACCTATAGTGCCTCCCTAGTTTACTAGGATATGCTTTACTGGCTTTCATGTTGAGAGTCTTTCCAGAGAATTCTACTGCTTAAAAGGGGAGATGGGCATGGAAACTTCCCAAAGAAGGTGTCATTGAAGATGGAACCTTTGTGTCTAGCTTGCATGTATGATGCTATTCAGTTCTATTGTTGGGAGATTTTTTATTAGAAAACTCTGAAGAAAAGTAGAAACTATTTTGTGTTTGTTTGCTTTTGCACAGGTTATTTTTTCAACAAGAAACAGATATTAGGTGAAGTCTCTCAGAGTATGAAAAGCAGGAGGCTTTTATGTGTCTAGATTGTACATATTAGAGCTACTTCAAAATACCAATTTTCCATAAACTACTGAATTTGATACCAGTGAGCTTTTTAAAAAAATTTTTATTTAAAGAGAAAAAAAACACAACCAAACAAAACAGAAAAACGGTAGCAACAATACAGAATTCCAAAGGGGAAAAAATAAAAGAACAGCAACAACAAAAACAAAAACAAAAACACTAAGAAATCACCACTTGATAAGTTACATACTGTCATCATTGGAAATAGTTGTTCAAGTTACAAAATTAAAGCACACAAGGTAAACATTCTGACAGTGAGACTGTTAACAGTTCTGCTCAATAATCTAACAAAAAGAGTAATATGGTCATCTATCTTACACACTTAAACATACATGAAGTTATATCCTTTAGAGCATTTTCTTCTCTCTTTTTTACAGTAGGAATTATGCATTTTGGGTTTTATTACTCTTACAATTCTTATTACCTTTTATACTAGAGACACAATGTGATATTTATAAAATATGATTCTTATATATTTCACTAATGAGGATGGTCTCAAGTTGACCCCATTTCCCTATGAAGGCTTCAGGATCATTTTTTTCATAGCTGAGTAATACTCCATTGTATAAAAACACCACATCTTTTCCATCCACTCTGCAGTTAATGGGCATCTTGCTTGTTTCTGAGATTTAGCTATTACAAATTGTGCTGCTATAAACATGGGTGCACATATATCACTGTGATATGAACTTTTCAGTTCTTCTGGGAAAATACCCAGGAGAGAAATAGCTGGGTTGAATGGAGCTTCCAATCCTAGTCTTCTGACAATTCTCCAAAGTGATTTCCATAGTGGTTGCACCAGTCTACAGTCCCACCAACAGTGTAGCAGCATTCATTTTTCCCCACAGCCTCGCCAACATTTGTTATCAGTTGATTTCTTGAGAGTAGCCATTCTTTCTGGAGTTAGATGAAATCTCAATGTTGTTTTAATTTGCATTTCTCTAATGACCAGTGATGGTGAACATTTTTTCATGTATTTATTTGCCATTTGAATATCTTCATATGAGAACTGTGTGAACACACAGAGCTTTGTGTGCATCTCAGCTGCCCATTTTTGGAGAGGGTCTTTGAATTTGGGGGGGTTGGTGTTTTTCAGTTCTTTATATGTTCTTGATATAAGTCCTTTGTCTGAGGGGTTGCTGGCTAGAATTCTTTCTCATTCTGTAGGTTTTCTTTTCTACCAGTGAACTTTTAAGGTAACAAGTCTCTTTGTAATAGAATATAGACAGTACAGGGTCCAATACATAGAGGTCATCTTTTGAATTTATTTGTACAGAAATTTTGCTCACAATTCCATGGGTCAGGAATTCCATCAAAATACAGAATGACTCAGCACTGCTCCATGTTCTCTGAGTCTTATGCAGATCACTGGGATAACCACATGAGAGATGGCAGATAGTCTTGTATGGGGCCTTAGTTTTAGCAGTCAGAGTGCTTTTGTGGTTCTTTTCTGCTCATGACTAGGAACTAGAGTGTGGGAGCGGGCTCTTTACTGATGTGACTGTTATATATGTTTGAATGGCTTAAACTGCCAGGGCCTATCAAGCTGTCTCCCTGTCTGTGTAACTACCTTGAGTTCCTCACAGCACAGAGATGTTAAGTACTTCTCCTTATACAGTGGCTGGCCTCCTCTATAGAAAGTGATTCAAGATATCTAGATTGAAGCTGTAAAGCTTCTTGGTACCTAAACTTGAAAATAACAGATACTTACACTGTCTGTCACTGGTAAAAATCTCATATTCAGACACAGTCGACCACATGAGGGAGTGAATTCTGAGAGTCATGGTTCATTGAAGTGGGATACACTGATTGTATGTCAATGTCCTCATATACAGTCAACAATTAAACAAATAGCTTGTTTTTCCTTCATTTAATTGACTAGCATTTGCTTTTGTCATATGGAAAAATGTTATTTTCTACTAGGACATACTGTTAAGCACTGAAAATTTGGTTTAACTGGAAATTGAGTCAATTATATCTGTACCATTAGTATAAGTGTATAGTTAAAAAATCTGAATATTATAAACAGCTCAGTACTTTAAGTTTTGCTTCTTAATTTTTGGTTCTATATCATCTAATAACTGTACTTACCTTCAAAGAATCTGGAAGACAATGTGCTACATTAATAACCACAATATCCCCAACGTTTCCTTATTTATACTGGCAATTGTATTGCTGGATCAATGAAAATAAGTGAGATTTGAGAAATGATTACAAATTCTAAAGAATAGACATTCTTGGAATTGAATGTTGATTAATTATTTTGCATTTGGTATCATTAGTTCACTTTTCTACTTAAAATTTTCTCCCTGATGTTCCTTATTTTTGTGAAGATTTAAATATATAATTATTAAAATAATATTAATTTTAGAGATATTTTAGAATTTTTAAGGTTTTTTTACTTTGATATACATATTTTTGTTGCAAGCATAGAAAGAAATAACAAAGTAGGCAAGCATAAATTAGAAGGAAATATCAGTGAGCTAAGAAAAAAAGAATGTTTGTGATTAATATATTTAAATAAACTGCTGTATCTTCTAGCTATCGATTTACTATACACTGAGTTTGTATTATGAAAAATAAACTAATTAGAACATTTCTAAGTGAAAAATGTAAGCAGCACATTAGCAAAAAAAGTAAAATGTATTTAAAAATTAACTCTATATAATGACCAATATTATTTCCTACTTAACTATGTCTTCTTTAGCCATACACAGTGGCACAGTGCCTGTAATCCCAGAATGTGGGAGGCTGAAGCAGGAGGCTCATTGGCACTTGAGGCAGCCTGGACAACTTAGTGAGTTCAAGGCTAACCTGAACTACATAGTTAGACTCAAAAACCAAACCAAACCAAACCAAACCAAAACAAAACAAAATTCCATTCCTAGTTTGGGCAAAGATGACTCACAATATTCTGCACAGAAGCTGGAGTTAGTGCTGGCTGCAAGTATAATGGGGAAACTGAAGAAGACCCTGTTCCTTCATACATGGTTGTCTAGAGATGTGTAAGTGACATCACAACTAGCAGATTTCAACTTATGTAACTGTATTAAGCCATATGTGAACTCTGACTTTAGTTTTGGCAATGATTACTGGAATGTGGATGTCTATGTGTGTTTGAGTTTATGCACTATTAAAACAGTGTCCTACATAAGAAGACCAACAGATGAGATAGTTTGGGAGAATGTGAAGGAGAATGAAATGTAAACAGAATCAAGACCTGTTATGCCCATGTATCAGCTCCCCATGATGAATATAATCATTATGCACTGCAAATATGTATCAATAAAAATTAAAAGTAAATAAAAATAAAATACTATAATGAACCAAATCAATATTAAAAAAATAAAATGCACAAAAAATTGTGGTATCGGAGAAATTTAGAGTGATAAATATAGACTTGAGTGTTTACTATACTTATGGATGTGTCCTTGGACATGCTGTAAAATTCCTCCAACTTTTTGTTTCCCTTTCTAATAGGGATAACTAAATTTACAGAGTTGTGATCCATATTCATTTAGTAAGAGAAGAGAAAATTCTTTAAAAACTGTGAAGCACTCTAATCAAAATTCCTGGTACTGTTTTCCATTTGAACTTTCATTTGCTATACAGAATACTGTCAATGTTTATAGGAGAAAATGCTAATAAATTTAAGTTTGCATTAATATATTAACACAAAAAACATCACTGTATCAGCCAGTTTTATTCTGTTACCAAAGAATTTATGATGCTGGTTTCTATTAGAATACTATTTCAAAGCTGAGGCAAATTTCTTTTTCCCTGTATGTATATGGTTGTTATCTTAATAAAGTTGTTATGGCATTGGGTTTTTTGCATTGGTTCAGGTTGCCTAGGATTTCCATTATGTAAATTTAGTCCCCAACAAAGTACTTTGTATGGCAATTGCTTTCTCAATTTAAAAGTTTGTGTCATTTTAATGTCCCTACCCAAACTTCAATTTTTTAAATTAACTTTACCTTTACAGTTTATTATTTAAACAACTGGGATTAGAACAGTATGTTTGAATAACTTGGCTGTTGTTTTGATCTGAACAAAAGAAACATCACCTAATTTTCCTTTATTGACATTTGACTTATGAAGTTCCTTAGCTACTAGGTCTCTAAAAGGAGAATCAAGTAAGTTAATATTAAACTTAAAGTCTGTAAATTAATTTTTTTCTTGAGAATAATAAAGAAAAATCATTAAACACTTTAGGTCTCTAAAAGGAGAATCAAGTAAGTTAATATTAAACTTAAAGTCTGTAAATTAATTTTTTTCTTGAGAATAATAAAGAAAAATCATTAAACACTTTTCTTCCTAATTGTAAGGGACTACATTACTTTCTAAACCTGTTTGTGATGAATGAAACTTTGATTGTATTTTCTTGTTGGATAAATATTGGTAAAATGTAGGCAGTGACTGAAGTTGGAGGCTGATCACATGTGAGGCCAGAGTAAGGCTGGAGCACCTGAGGCTTTTTCAGTCTTAGGAGCACTGGGCACTTGAGACAAGTCACATGGATAAACTATGAGGAGGAGAGGTTCCACGTGACACTCAACTTCTCAGGTGTATAAATAAGCAGGCTGCAGCTGCTGGAGCTCTCATTCCGTCTCCTCCTTCTCCTTTCTTGCTTCTTCCTCCTTCCTTCCTTACTTTCCATCAAGAAAGAGGGCTCCACATGTCCTCACTTTTCTGTATGCTGATTCGGGTCCTTGTTTCTTCATCTGCTCACCTCCTTCACCCTGAGAACATCTAGCGCTCATGGGACATGGCAGTAAATACGATCCATACTAGCTTCTCAGTGAAGGAGGGTGTTCACGTTTATGCATGAATCACAGAATTAGTAGATGAGTAATGGCTTTAGCAATCCATTCTTTTTAGACTTATTTTGAACATCAACCCTTTCTTCCATTAAAATTTTATATTCAAGAGATAAAAGCATAACCATTCTATAATGTTTCTTAGGTTTTAATGAAATTACCTGAAAAATCTTATTAAAATCTGACTGTAATTTGAGATTGTTCATTTCTACTCAGTTCCCAGAGGTGGCTGTTGCTACAAGTCCAAGGCCCACACCTGATCAGTAAGGCTCAAGGTGTTTTGTTCTACATTTGGCTGAATATTGGAAACCCCAGGGAAATTAAAAAAAATACTGACAGCTGGTCCTACCCTGCCTCTACTTGGATTCTGATATAAGTGGTAAGGATGCATCCTGGGTATTAGCATTTTAAAAGTCATCCAGAATATTCTAAAATGCAACAACAATGGACTGATTCAGTAAAATGTATGTGTGTTGACACAGATGTCATAGATTCCATTTATCTTGTTTATTTTTCCTGGTATCTCTTTCCTATATTAGGAAAAGCATTTAAAATCAGATTGTGACTAGAATTGCTGTTTGGTAGCTTTTTTTTTCTTTTAATTTTATTTAAAGAGAAAAAAACAAAATGGAATAAAGGATAGCAACACTACAGAATTCCAAGGAAAAAAGGAAAAGAACAACAACAAAAAATCCTAAGAAATTATTACTTGACAAATTACATACTGACTTCTTGGAAATAGTTCTTCAAATTACAAAGTTAAAGCATGTAAAGTAGACATTCAAACAGTGAGACTGTTAACAGTTCTGCTCCACGATTTGACAAAAACAGCAATATGGTCATCCCTCTTACCCACTCAAATATACATGCAATTATATCAAAAGGGCAAAATTAAACACAACAAAACAGAACAAAGCAGATCAAAAGAAAGCAATGTAAGAGACATAAATTTCAAAACTAGACAATCGGAGATATTCACTCTCCATCGTATTGACTCTTGTTTTCTTCCAAATAGTTGTCCATATTGTCACATACAGGGAATTTATATGAAACAACATAATATGGAATTGATCTGAGCAGGACGAGGAGGGCATTTCAGGTCTTCAAGACCAGACAATAGGGAAGCCAAGAATGGCTGTCATAGTGTCTCTCATTCTCCTCAAAACAGCTGTCCATAACTTCATGTGTGTTGAAATTAAACAAAACAAAACAAAACAAAACAAAACAAAACAAGCTAAAATCACTTTAAACAAAGAATGATAGTTTTGCTGGATTTCACATCATGACATTATGGAATCAGCACTGGGTACTGTAGTGTCTCTTTTTCTTCAAAGTAGTGGTTCATTTCAACATGTGTTATCTAGTTGGTTCTCGTAAACTGTTTATAAGCTCTACACATGCATGAGTCTCTACATGTATATGTATCATTTCTGTATTAGAGGGAAACAAAACAAAGCCAGATAAAACAACTCCTAGAAAAGCATGAAGCAAAAAAGTCATATAAAACTGCAATACAAGGTGATCTACAATGGTTACCATAATGTCTCAGCAGTATATAACAACATTGATAAAAATGAAGCATTGGAGACATTATAAGACTTCAAAAGCAAGTAATAATCAAACCAGAGTGGGTATCTTAGTGAATCTTGTCATCTTAAGTGTAATTGCCTATATTCTTATACTTGATGCTATCAATTATAACAGATTTAAATAAAATCAGCCAATACAAAGTAGCAATCTAACAAATCAGATTCAAATAAGATGTCATAATAAGACAGTATAAGTTATAAAGGGCTTCAGATTAAGTTGATAGGAAAATTAGGGATGATTACCATAATATGTCCTCTTATTTTGGGGATAGCTGACCATGTTCTCAAGTCTAGCATAAGTAGATGAACTGGAACAGCACATAATCCATCCAAGCAGAGTGGTGAGAATAATGTAAATTTTAAATCTTGTTTCCCCATTAACAATATCCTCTGCCTCCCTTTTTTAGACAATTCCTCCCCTGTCACTCCCATGGGGTGCACTGCTTGTTTTGGGTCCCACTCCCCCCTATATAGAGCATCTCAATAGGCACTATCTCCTGATCTCTCTGCCTGTGTTTCTCTCTGTTAGTATTTCGAAGCCCTCTATACTAGAGATTACAGCCAATCTTCTCTGCCTTATTTCTGCTATTCTGTTTTTCTGCCATTGGTTGTCTATTTTTCTGTTCTACTTCACTATCTGCCCTGTTCACTGAGGCCTCTCTGCCACTGTTCCTGAAATGCTTGTATTCTTGTTCTCTCTCTCTAGAATGCCCTTCAGTATTTTTTGTAAGGTTGGATTGGTGGTCAAAAATTCTCCAAGTTCTTCTTTGTCATGGAAGCATTTTGTTTCTCCATTAATTTCTAGAGAGAGTTTTGCAGGATACATCAATCTGGGCTGGAGGTTGTTCTCCTTCAGGGCTTGAATTACTTCCCTCCAAGCTCTTCTTGACCTGATGGTCTGTGTCGAGAAGTCTGCCATGATTTTGATGGGTTTTCCTTTATAGGTGATCTGTTTCTTTTCTCTGATGGCTTTTAATATTCTGTTCTTATATTGAATTTCTGGGATCTTGATTATTATGTGTCTGGGTGTAGCTCTGTTTTGGTTGGTGGCTGGAGTTCTGTATGCTTCATACATCTGCATATCATTTCTTTTTTCTATGCTTGTG
>PVJX010000646.1:165274-226741 GCA_004027295.1 Dolichotis patagonum
GTTTTGACTCCTGCTTCTTCATTCACATGCTTTATTCTTAAGTTATAGATCCTCTTGTCATCCTCTAGCCTTCCAATTGTTACTGCCTGCTCCCTTGTTATTTTTAAGAGATCTTCCCTTTCATGATCACACATTGCAAGCCTGTGTTCAATTTTTGATAGTCTATCTTTGGTTTCTTTCAAGCAGTTTTGCCAGCTTTATATGGAGTCTTTAGTTTCCTGATAATCTCTTTGAATGTGCTTCATGAATTCTAGAGGTTTTTTTGTATTCTTCATTAAACATTTATCTCCTTTTGTGTTCCTCCATTCTTCTGTCTGTGTCTTCTTGAGAGGTGCCTAGCCTTTCTTTTATTAATCTACTTATCTCTTGTTTAATTTGAATTAATATTTCAGTTTTGATCCCACTTATGAGGTCCTGAAGATATCTCTTTATGTCCACTAATGCTGTGTTTGATGTTGCATGTTTGCTGCCCTCAATCTTTCTTGTATTTACTTCTCCTGGATCAGTGTTCTCAGGGTTGGGGGCCTGAGAACATTGATCCAGGAGAAGTTTCTTATTTCTCCCTCTCGTCATGTTTTTGGTTCCTTCCATACAAGCGTACAGTGTAATTCCTAGCCCCTTTGCTTGTTGGTTAAGGCTCCTCTGGAGTGTGCAGGCTAGGGGCTTGTGCTCTCTGGAGTCTGCTATCAGAGATTGATTTCAAGTAAGGGCAGTGTGCTCTGGCTCCTCCCCTCCAGGCCAGTCAACCTTTGTGGGCCTTCACTGCATCAGTGTGCGCTGTGCTCAGGGAATTAATTTGTAGTGACTCACTGGGTCCCGGCCAGGGGCATGGCCCATTCCAAGCAGATCCCACCAATCCGCTCAGCGAGGGGAGCAACTAACTGAAGCCACTTCCTTATGGAGTTAGGGCTCCCTTGCCCAAATCCAACATGTTGTCCAGCCAGTTGTCCCTTTTCATGGGAGGGTCTTATTCCCATCACTCACCGCGTGTTGATGCTGGTCACTGAGAACTGCTGTGCTCCCCGACCTCCGACTTCAGCGCAGCTGCAGTGTGAATTCATGGTGCCTCTGGGTGGGTCGCGTGCAGGGCCGGGTCCGGGGGAGCCGCGCACAGGGCTGTTCAGCTCCACGCTCCGGCCACTCAAGCCAGTCGCTTCAGTGTGGTTTGGTTGGTCAGGTCAGTCCCAGGCTGGAATTCAGGCAGCTCGATGAGGGTGCCGTGCTCGCTGATCTTAGCTTCTCTAATGGTAGCCCCAGGACCTCATATTTGAGTGTTTTTTTTTCACTTTAGTTTCTTCCTGGGTTGAGAGAGTCCATCTCTCTGTTTGGGTCTCTCCAGGGTGTTCTATTCTGGCATTTAAGCTGTCTCTCTCAGAGAGGGTCCCTCTCCTGCTACCTACTGGTCCGCCATCTTTGGAAACTCCCCTGGTAGCCTTTTGTAGAAAAGAATGTACTGTAAATATATTCAAAAACAAATTGTGAGTGTAATTTTTCTTTTGCATTTCCTCTCACAATACACCATAGCTTAACATGTATGGAATAGCATTATAATCTTTACTAAGTGTGAAAGAAGACTATTCCAAGAGGTAGATTTTTGTCAACTTATAATATTAAGCACTTAATATGTGTGGAATTTTCTTTTAATGTTATATGAGTAGGGTAATACTACAAATCATGTAGTTTTTCACTTCGGTGCTTGTTTCCTTCTGACAGTGGAATATCAAGGGTAGGCAGTCGAAGGTGTCCAACCTGGTGAACAGGGGTGTTTAAATCACTGATACTGTTTAAAATTACCTTTGCATGGTGCTAATAAAAAGCAAACTGACCTTTATTCAGCTTTATTAGTGTTGTAAATTCTTTATACATAATGCACCTCCTTACTGGACTATATGCATACTATACTTTGGGTGTATTGCTTCTTACTACCCTGCATTTGGAAATAATTCTAAATTGACATCTTTAATAAATTTTCACAACTCTTATGGGGAATTCTAGGGTTTTATATGCATATTATCTTATTTTATTGAAAAGATAGATAATTAACATCCCCAAGAGTAAGGTATAAAAATACATATGCTTATTTAAAACAATGGGAAATAGTATTTGTTAATATTTAACACCTTGGCAAAATTTCTGTATCTTTTTACTACTATAAAGTTGGAAAGTTTATTGTCTGTTAACCATTTGTATTGTTTTCTGACTGCTTAGTAATGATTGCTTTGATAATTTTCTAATGGCATTTATATATGCATATTAATATAGAAAATAATTTGTTAGAGCTATGTTTTCTGTCAAGTACATTAAAATGATACTCTCCCAGTTTGTTTTTGTTGTTTAAATTAGCAATGGGGTCTGGGGAATATAGCTCAGTGGTAGAGTGTTTATGTAGCATAAAGAGGCCCTGCACTAGGAAAAAAGTTACATATAGGGTAATATTTTTTCTAACTATTGAAGTTTAATATATATTTTCATCCATCAATCTTTTCCTTCTGATTTCTTATGGAAATAATAAGTACCCTGTCACATTAGTTATATATAATTAGCAACTTAAATGTTTATCCAGAACCTTTATATTTTGTGTTTCTTTTTTGAAATAATTTTGTTGTATGACATTGTATTTTGTTCCCAAATGTTTTCTACAAAAGTAACCATTAATTGTTTTGCCTATTAAATACTCAATTATTTGATATCATATTTTATTACTCAAAATGTGACAACACATTTGTTATTAAATTACACATTCTATTCTCTTTACTGGTGCCAATTAATTACCTGTGCCTATGTTAACCCTGGAAATACACATGAGGTGTGAATGAAAATTATGGTGAATGTTTCAATTTTTAAAAAAATTATTACAGTGAAAGACATATTACAGTTAATAACCTTCAAAAAACTCTCTCTGCTTCAAACACACCCTGTTATGACTATTTTCTGAAGCAGTTCTAGAAATCTTCTTTCATGAGTGATTTATGAAGTATGATAAAAAATATGGTGAATGTTGCAGCCAAGTGCCATCTAACAGGAAATCAAAACTGTAACAACATTATGCTGTGTCCTCATTCACCTTACTAATCGGGCACCAAGAAACTTCAGGCTCTTCTCTGAGAACAAAATAACCCAGAAAGGGAAATGTTTTGAGTTAGTTCTGGACATTGTGCATCCATGACAGTAAAACTAGAGAACGCAGTGGAAGAGGAATTCCAGGGCTGTATTATGAAGTGTCAAGTATGGTAAGTGCGTTTGAAGCAAGGGAAAACATTTGAGGGAGATTAATTGCAATAGGTATTTTACCATAATCATTTTTAATATTTAAATATTCACCATATATTTCCATTGCACCTTGTACAATTTTTAGGTATCAGTTGAAATAGAAATAAAAGAAAGCATGAGGTTTCCAGTGTTTTAAATTTAGAATACCCATTAATATTCAGAAACATTCCTCTTTTTCAGACAATTTCTCACTTTTTCCAATGCTTATTCTTCCAAAAGTAATGTGGAAATGTTTCTCAGTTTAGATAATGTTGTTTTGTGATTTTATTTATAATAGCTACATTTATAAATTAATATATGCAAGCATTGGGATCTATACTGTCAGAATATTTTTATCCAAAGATATTTTATGCACATCTATTTATTTAAGAAATATTTTCTGGCATCCGGGAGAATCAGTTTCATTTGCATTAATTCACATTTACTGTCAAGTTTTCTCAATTAGGTGTATGTAAGGTTGCATGTATATAAGTGAATTTGAAATTAGTTTCTGTGTATCTAGTATTGATTAGTATACGCTAGCCTCCTAAAAAGAATTTAAGAATATTCCAATTTTCCATTTCTCTAAAGCTATTCTAAGAACCTGGTACCAAATTCTATCTCTGGCATTAAAAAGTGAAAAAAAAATGACTTTAAGAATAAAATGGTAAGCAGACGAGGAAATTATGATGCAGAGATCTTAATTTAATCTTAATTAAAATGACTTTAGTAAGTATCAAAACTGAGAGTAGAATTATTATAAATGTCTGACTCATACCTTCAAAGAAATTGTAAACTTATTTGGACAAAAAAATAACTACAAATGAAAGATTCAGACAAAACCCTAGTATAATGTATGATGAAAGCTATACAAATGTAATAGAAATTTAGAATCATTAAACTACAACACTAATTAGTATTTATAAGATAAATGTGTCCCACAGTTCATTGCAAGTTTAAGACAAGACCATTAGTCTATGCTTGGTTAGTTCAGTTTGGTGACCAAAAAGCAGGTCAGTTTTTATCAACAAAAGAATGAACACAGAACTTCTTAATGGCTCAGTTTAATGCACTGTCTTTTATTTGTTGATATTTGCCTATACAAATAGAAACATTAAAATGATCTCCTGGAAATTATTCCAGCTCAGCAGTCCATGTATAACATGAAAGGATCTTGAAATAAGTATTCAATAATTTTGCATTGAAGAGATAAATTTTTACTATATTTTATCTAGTCTTTCTTTCTCTGTGTTTAACCACACAGTACCACCACCACCACCACACACATGCACACAAATTATACACATTAGGTAATACATTTGTCTTAAATATTAAAAAGTTTTGTAACACTATCTTTTCTTGCTTTTGATGTCTTTATATTAATTCTGTTTTTGTTTGTTATTTTCAAAAATATTGTGTAAAATAGATTCTTTAAATTACAAGATATTCTGGTTTTGTTCTAATCTTTGTTAATAATTTGAAAGATTTAAATGTTCTTTTTAATACTTGTGATAGTATTTAAATATAAAATTTTCTCCATGAATAATGAATAAAGACTTTCTTTTGTGAACTTTGGTAGTAACCAGGCCTTCATTTTGTCTCCACCAGAAGAGATAAAAATGTGGAAAAAAATCTATGAAAAAGTGCTTTTGTAAATTAGACTAAAGATAACACAGGATTATGTTTCCTCAGAAAAGGGAAACACTCTCTTTGGGAACCGAGCCCCAAAGAACTTAGTGGCTTGGCTGACTTGAGGAACTTGTTAGTAAGCTCTGGGGAGACCAAGATGGTTATAATATGTGAGGCAGAATATTTTAAAGCTCTGTATCCATATCTAGATGGATAGGTGAAACTTCACACAGTTGACAAAAAAAAAAAAAAATTAAGAGGAGAGAAAAATTACCAGGGAACCGTTGGGATCACTCAGGACTAATGTTTGAATTTCTGTGAGTTAGGGTGAAGAAATAAGCCTGAAAATATAGAACATTAAAATGGAGTTTTCAGAAGTATCATTCTTTGCTAGTAGAACTAAAACATCACTATAGGCAAAGGATTACCACTTAAATGCTAACAACATTTAGAAGGACTAAACTGATTTATTAGTAATTTCACTGCTTGCCAGATCAAACAGTTCACTTATTAAAAATACATTAATAGGTAGCACTTAACAATGTAAAATTTAAAAATATTTGAGATAAACTAAAAGTTATTAAAATATGAAGAAAGAATCTATGATCCATTGCCAGGAGTAAAAAAATAGTCAATAGGAATGACAATGATACAGGTGACAAAATTGGTAAATCAGGACATTAAAAGAGCTAAGAAACATGTTCAAGATATTCAAATTATATATGTATAAAACAAATGAAACCTCTAAAAATTGAAATAAATCTTAAATGAGAGTTTTACTAGAGTAGTTTAATAGTGGATTAGACACTAAAAAATAAAATATGAACTTGAAGAAATAGCAAGAGAATTATACAAAATGAAGCTCAGAGAATACCCAAGCAAATGTAGGTCTTTATGAAGCAGTTAATATATGAATAAATGGACTCCTTAGGCCAACCAGTTGAGGGTTTCTTTGTTCAATTCATATAGAAATCACAGATTGGCAAATAACTCTGTTAACAGTGCTGTTGCCACTGGTGGCCACCAGTTCATGCGTGGGTACCCATGGCTGACACTGCTGCAGCTCTTCTCTACCACTGCTGTTCAGTGCTGCTTTGTGCCAGATACCAGTGGAGCCTCTCCTGGCTGTGGGTCTCTGGTGCTGTCGACCACTGGCATTCAAGCCTGGCTCATGTCTGATGGCACTGGTTGCTTCTGTTGGTTGCTGCTCTGTTATTGATCTTCATTGGCTACTTGTCTAAAGATCTCTTCAGGGCTAACAATCACTAGTGTTCATTTGCTCTTTCTTTTGAAATGACTGCTCTGATCACATTACTGAGTCCTGAGTAGATTTATAAGACCTTGCAATCTCGTACTACCTGAGAAATCATGAGCAGGTTTATAAGACTACTAGAGTGAGTCTGTATTTTACTCAGACCTGAGTAGCTACGTGAGGGTTAGTCCAGTGGAAGAAGCCCGCCTAGACTAACCTGAGAAGTGTGAGAGACATGTTACTTATGTAGTAGCTGCAGGTCTGTGACTGGACGAAATATAGGCCCCAAATTCAAAGTTGTTTACTAGTCCAAATGCACGATTGTGACTGGTTGAAGTAGGTGTGGTGTTCCAGGGCAGCACAGCTGTCAGACATGTAATTTTATGAAAGGGTGACATGAGCTGTTTGACTACTAGCTGTTGTTGCATCTTTATGAAAAATGGCAGGGCTGACACTTTGGAATGGCTTGCCGTGTGCATTGACTGTATTTTACTGGAGTTTAGGAATGTTGGGATGGTAAAATGGCCTAGATCTCTCCCTTTCTGATCTTGGTTACTTTAGGGTTGTTTTGCACCTACTTCAAAGAGTACCAGCAGTTTCTGGGCTGCTGAGATGGAAGCTGGGGCCCTGCAGCTGACTGCCGAGAGCCATGAACTCAAATGAGGTGGGTATTTGAAATGCACTGGCTTCCTTTATTTTCTGGCTGAGGTTACTCCAGTGAAGATTGATAAACCTTCTGAGTGTTCTCTGAGAATAAATTCATGCAAATTTGTCTGAAAGCATGCTGTAGTCAATTTCCTATAGTGGATGAGAGGGGACAGAGAAGCCTGAATTTTAGATATTTCCCTTCTGGTAATTAAATTTTTGGGTGGGTGATATTGTTTTGCTGGTTGGGTGCAAAACTTCTCATGATGCTTCAGTTTAAGTATTATTTTCTGAAGTAAAATCTTCATTGATTTCCAAACCAATTTCATGCTGGTATCATATGGTTATGTAGACCTCCATTCTTTTCATTAACACTCACTGGACCTCTAGGAGTCTGTTTTGTATATATATATATATATATATATATATATATATATATACATATAGGATAAAGTGATTAGATTGTAAATTACACAAATATAGGAAACTTCTGTCTGGAATGTAGTATATGGTCAATGAATATTATGTGAATAATTTACTGAACAATGTTAAGCAACAAGGTTAGTAGATTTCTTCAGTGAGCTCCATTTTGGAAAGCTTTCAGCCTTTGGGCTTGTTAGCCTTTCTTTTAGAATTTTGGATTTTTAATTGACATTTAATTTTAGTTAATAATCAAGTTATATACCACTGGAAAGTATATTTTTAAATTTTAAAGAAACATCATTATCATGGTAGTACAAACCCCTTATGGCAGTGAAGAATTACACTAAAGAACTCACATCAAGTACTAAGCACACCACTTAGCATAGAGTAAAAGCTCCATAAATAGTAGAAATAACTGACAAACATAGAAAGGATCTGAGAAGTCGAGAGACATGTGTCTATTTCTATCACAAGGGGAAGGGCTGAATAACTGAGGCTGGCAAGAAGGACCTGCAGTTAGAGTGCATGTAGATCAAAGAGAAAGGAGTAATTAGTAACAGTGGTGTACTTACGTATAAGTCTCAGGCATAGCACTGTTTTTTCCTTTTTGCAGCTTGGAATATTGAGGCTCAAACCCAGGGCCTTTGCACTGTTATGGATTGTTATTTATTAATTATAAGACAGAGTCTTACTAAGTCACTAAACTTGCCCAGGCTGGGATGGAACTTGCATCAGCCACCTAGAGTGCTAGGATGGTAGGTATGTGTCACCAAGCTAGGCATATTTCTTAAAAAAAATTAAAAAGTAAGATAATCATATCTTCTTTATAACAATCAAGTAATTATAATTGAAGACAATTTATAATGTAGATAATTTTTACATTTGAATTTTGTCTATGTTGTAACATAATGTATTAAAATGTAGGTTTCTAGCCATTTAAGCATATTCACAGCAGTTACAGATAGACAACAGTAATTTATAAGGCAACTCTAGTCGATTACAATATACTCTTTTATCATTAGTAAATCTATGTATAAATTCTTTATAAGGGGATTTTAATAACAAATTGGGCAGGTAACCAGCTCAAGGCTGGGAGGCGGTGGCCAGTCCTGCTGCCGCATGCACTCCAGTGGCCACTGGGATGCTTCCTGCTGCCGGTAGCCAGCGCAGGCTGAGACAGCAGCAGCCAGCCCCACAGCAGCACAGCCAACGGCAGCCATCAGACGGCTACAGCCAGCACAGGCTGGGAGAACCAACCAGTCACACTTTGGAGAAACTGCAGCCAACATGGGAGGGCCTGGGACGCCACTACTGGCTTTCCAACCCAGGAAAATGTCAACACAAAGAAGTAAAAGGAGGCTCTGGCCTCCAACACAAGCAGAGCAAGTCCAAGATATGTAAACGTGGAAGAGATCAGGAGTTGCACACCTGAAGTTTCTGAAGTGATGGCAACTGAAGTAAGGAAACAACTTCATGAGGCTATAAAAGAAATTAGAACATAAATACTATCTCTGGCAAAAGAAGAAATGAAAGACATAATAAAAATTGCTAAGCACCTCTAAATAAGACATAGATAAAGATTAGGGGAGCATAGGAAAATGAGGGGAACCTTAAATGAACAATATAAGAAAGATTTAGAACACATGAAACAGATTCAAAGAGCTATCCAGAAAATTAAAAACTCCTCTGAAAGCTGGCAAAACCACTTGAAAGAAACTGAAGATAGACTTTCAGACTTTGAAGACAGGTTTGTATCTAGCGATCATGAAAGAAACTATCTCTTAAAAGTAACCAGGAACCAGAAAATAACAATTCAATGGCTGCAAGATGATGCAAAGAAAAATAATTGAAGAATAATAGGTGTCAGCAATTGTCCAGAACAACCCAAGAAAATGTCAAGACAAAGAAACAAAAGTCAGTCTCTGGCCTCCAACCCATGCAGAGCAAATCCAGGAGATGTAAACATGGGAGAGATTGGGATTCGTGCACCTGCAGTTTCTGAAGTGATGGCAACTGTCGTAAAATAACAACTTCATGAAGCTATAAAATAAATTAAAACAGAAATACTATCTCAGGTAAAAGAAGAAATGAAAGACATATAAGAATTGCTAAGCACCTCTAAATAAGACATAGATAAAAAATAGAGGCACATAGAAAAATGAAGGAAACCTTGAATGAGCAATATAACAAAGTTTTAGAATGCATGAAACAGATTCAAAGAGATAGCCAGGAAATTAAAAACTCCTTTGCAAGCTGGCAAAACCCTTAAATGAAATGAAGATAGACTTTCAGACCTTGAAGATAGGTTTGCCACTAGTGATTGTGAAAGGAAAGGTCTCTTAAAAATAACCACAAACCAGGAAATAACAATACCATGACTGCAAGATGATGTAAAGAGGCTGGGAAACCAAGCAACCCACCTGCTGCCCTGGTAAGTGACTGTGACCTGCCAATCTGCAGCTGCCCCAGGGCAAGAACCACCAGCGTCTCCCGAGATCCACGCCATGTTGGAACTTAGGGCACTGGGAAACCAAGCAACATGCTCTCCACCCTGATAAGTGGCTGTCAGCCTAAGGATGTGCAGGCTGAGAGTTAAACATCCCATCCTCCCCTTCCCCATTAACAAATGGGAGGCAGAGTTCTGAGCATCTCTTGGGATGTTGACTATATGCAATATAGCAAATAAGGGGGATTTCCTTCTACCATCTCTTTGAAAGCAAATATTTTATCACTGTTTTGCTTTGTTCTGATTAATGGTATTGCTCTGTTCAATATTATGTTTTGATAAGTTCTATAATATTCTGTATTTCCCTTGATTTTTATATACCTGATTGAAAGAGCAACTATTGTGAAGATACTGAGATATACTATGGTACCTATTACTGTTATCCCGGTAACCTGCTGTGAATTTCTCTACCAATTTCACTACACTCTCTCAATTGGCTTTGTTCCATCTTGTTCTGCTGTATTTTACTACCTTCAAAATAATAAAGATGATGCAAAGACAAATAATTGAAGAATAATAAGTGTCATCAAAGAAGCAGGAGGCAATACAAATGTCATAAAAAGACTATTTACATAAGCAATAAAAGAAAACTTCCTAAGCATGGGAAAAGGACCTGCAATACAGATAAGTGAGACATATAGAACTCCTGTAGCTAAAACCAAAATAAATCTATACACAGACATATAATAATCAAAATCCCAGAAATTCAGCACAAGAACAGAATATTAAAAGCTGTTAGAGAAAATTAATCACTTATACAGGAAAACTCATCAGAATCACAACAGATGTCTGAATACAAATCATCAAGTCAAAAAGTGGTTAAAGTATTTCAAGTCCTGAAAGAAAACAACTTCCAACCTGAATTGATGTACCCTGCAAAAAACTATCTTTCAAAATTAATGGAGGAATAAGATGCTTCTATGACCAAGAACAGCTGAAGGAATCCATGACCACCAGCCCAACCCTACAAATAATACTGAAGAAAATTCTACAGAGAGATAAAAATCACCACGGTTCCAGGGACAGTGGCAGAGAAGAATCACTGAGAAGAGCACATAATTTAATTGAGGGGAAAAGTAGGCAATCAACAGCAGGAAAATAGGATGGCAGAGATGAGCCAGTGCGTGTTGGCCCAACCATTAATGTAGATGGCCTCAAGTCACCCATAAAAAGAAGCACAGGCAGAGTGGATCAGGAGACAGGAGCCATCAATATGCTTTACTCAAGAAACACATTTAGCTTGAAAGAAAATTCATAGACTGAAAGGTGAAGGAGAGAAAACAATGCTGTATGTGACAGGGAACGAGAAATAAGTAGTGTTAGCTTGTCCACCAATTGTAGAATGAATAATAAAGATAGGGAATTTTTTTTACAATGGAAAGCTACTCAGAAATTAAAAAAAGGTAACTTTGAGGCTCTTGTACATAAATGGGTGCAATTTGAGATTATGCTCTTGGGTGAAATGGTTCAAAATCACATGGGAGAACATTTTGTTGTCTCCCTAGTATACAAAAGTAAAGGAGTTAGTGGGATTTAAAACGCATAATAGATTTTGTGAAAGTGAAAGGTGTAAGAATGTCTAAAAAGGGAAGACAATGACCACTATTAACCTGTTGTGTTTTGAAACCCTGTACTATTTTCATTGTTCTGTTTAGTTTGATTTTATTTGATTTTATTATATTTGATGGTATGGGAAGCTATTTCAAAGATAACAAAATATACTATGGTAGTCATTACTGATTTCCTATTATGTTGTTTTGAAGCCATGTATTGGTTTCATTGTTTTGTTTTGATTGGTTTTATTCTGTTCTGTTTTGTTTGATTTGATTATGTCTGATGGTATAGGAAGTTATTTTGAAGCTAACAAGAGGCATTATAGTAGCCATTATTGATTTCCCTTCATCTTGCTTTGAAGTCCTGTCATGTTCATTGTTTTGAGGCAATATAGAGATTGCCTCTATTTTGTTTTATTTCACTTGGTTTTATTCTCTTTAAAAAAAAAGAAAAAAGAACAGGGGCTGGGGACTTAGCTCATCAGCATAAGTGCCTGCCCCACAAGCACAAGATCATGAGTTTGATCCCTGGTTATTAAAAAAAAAAAGGAACAAATTGGGAATCATTTATCATATCAAAAGAAAAATAGATTTTGGCAATCCCAGAGAGATTAGTTTCAAAGTTGTCTTCATTTCAGAGTTTCTGCCAAGTCTTCCTTTTATCCTACATCTTCCACACTAATGCAATTTACCTTCCTGGAATGTCCTCCTTCCTGATGAGGCTCGAGTGAACAGAATGAAGTAGAGTTGGTCAGCACAGCAGAAACCTTACTCTTCCATTAAAGAACACAGGAGAAATGCCTCCTGGAGGTGGGGCAGGCGTGGTTTACTCTACCGCGCTGACCTCGGGGCGCTAGGTGGAAAGAAAGGTATGTGTGCTGAGACTCTTTGGCCCTGGCACCTTTTGCACACGCTATCCCATGCCCATCTCAGATAGATCCATTCAATCACTTTTGTTTTACACTTTGTTTTCAGCTTAATTCCAGCTGAGCCAGCCACTTCAATAGCAGGTGAGACATCTATGATAATGGAATGCAGAGGTTCCTGGGGACTTTTCAGGGGCTGGTTAGGCGATGGTAACACTTTATATTAAATTTTTAGTAGATTGTCCTACATTGGGAGAAGATATTTTGTAGTCATAGATCATGAAAGAATTTTATAGTGCTGATTCATAAAACATCTTAGTTTGTTCTGCAGATTACAAACCTCATGTCTCTGCTGCCTGCAGCGTAATACCTTTCTACTTCTCACAAGGACGCTGCGGGTGTTTGTACAGTTTAAGGCTGCATGTCATGAGACTCATTGTTTGGGGAGATTCAAACCAACTTCTAGAAAACTTTTGAAGATATCACAGATCTAACTCATAAGCAATCTAGTACTCTCAAAGATAGGAAAAACAGATATCAAATTTAATTTTACGTATTTGACTTTGAGACAAGGTCTTACAGTATAGTTCAGTAGACTGACCTTGAGCTCACTGTGTACCCCCAGGCTGGCCTTGAATCTTCAGTGATCCTCTTGTTCCAGCCTTCTGAGTGCTGGGATTATAGGCAGGTGCCAGTATGCTAGGCATATGCTGACTTTTATTTATTTTATTTTATTTTATTTTATTTTATTTTATTGGTACTGGGGATTGAACTCACAACCTTGTACTTTCCAGGCAGGCACTTTTGCCACTGAGCTAAATCCCAAGCCAAAAGGAATTTTGTTTTTGGTACTAGGCATCAAAGTCACGGCCTCATGCTTTCCAGTCAGGCACTTGTACCACTAAGCTATATCTCAATTTTAATATATACTTAATTGTGGGTCAGATATTAGATAGGTAGTTTAGAGTAGATTGGTGTCTGTTATTTTCACACGTCAAATTATACATTACCTCACTGTTATTTAGGATTCTTCCTCATGGTCATGGGTGGAATATGGAGACTATCTCAGGAGACTCACAGATAAGGACATCTAAAAGTGCACCAGTCTTAACATCAGAGAAACAATGTATTTCATCTTTTTTTCAGTCTTCTTAGATGACATGTAGTGTAACTAAATACTCTGAATCAAGTCTCAAGAAAGAAAGAAATGAAGGAAAACAGCAAGCCAGCAAGCAAACAAGCCTAGGTGTAGAACTGGAACCAAGAAACATTTCCAAGTTCCGAGGCCAGGGCTGGATGTCCTTTCTTGGTAGTTTCTTATACCCTAGAGTATAGGCTGAAGCAAGGATAATGTTAAATTTAGATGCTGACTTGCTTCAGGAAGCATTGAAGTGTTTTCCCACTTTAATTAACATATGCTACCACAGTCTTTAAATGAGCTGGAATTTTACTTAGAAATCTAGCAGTAAAATTGTAATAGCATTACAAAGGGAGAAAATGCTATCAAGGTGGGTGTGCTATGCATGCATGTCAAACAATAAAATGGGCTGCGGATGTAGCTCATTGTGAAGGCCCTGGGTTCAATCACCAGTACATAAAAAAAAAAAAAATACTTCCAACCCTAAACCTATCCTGTTTGTGCTATATGCTTGACACTGTATTAGACAGTTTCAAAAAAACTGAAAGTGCCTTCTACTACAGCTCTACAATATATGTGTTAATGAGTTATTTTTAGAATTAGATGAGGCTGGGAGAAGTTTATAATATCTCTGTCAGTCGGTAACCCCAGACAAGCATTCAGGGTCCTTTAATCTTATTCTAAAGTGTGACTTTTGCCTTAGACAACCTTGCTGATCAAGAATAACGCATAACAGGTCCAGAGGCTATTGCATCATTTCACCTAAAAGGATTGTAAACTATTATGTTAAAATTTAAGTAATTTTCTAAGTAGCAGCCCTTTAATCAATAACTATTAAGAAGCATGTGTAAGGGGATGGGCATTTATCTCAGCAGTGTAAGCGCCTGCATGGCAAGCATGAGGTCATGAGTTTGATCCCCGGTACAAAAAAAGTATAGGTTTTTATTTTTTGTTCATACTACCTAAAGGAAGGCATAAACTTAGAGAATTTTTTAAAGCAAAATGCTGATATGTTTTTATCAATTTTCATCATCTTCTTTGCTTCATATTACAAAAGGAATCTATTTGTGAGCTAGTTACTTGGTATGTATGGCTTTAAGACTATTTCTCATGTAGAAAGATTGTCTTCATAGTGATGGCTTTGATATAACCAAGGAGCAGAGTCCACCTGACACCAGAATTATTGTCAGATGCTAAAATTTTATTTAATCTTTTTTTGTAAATCTCTGTTTCTATTTTGAAGTAACTGAAATTGCAATTAGTTATTGTGAGAAGCATCATTTAATTTGAGTCCAGCTCATTTCTTAACAGGGACTTCTCAGCTGGTGAGCTTTTCATTAAGCAGATTGAAATTAAAAGTCCCATTGGATTATGTTGCATAAGTTATTTAGTGTTGTGTTCTCACCATAGGTGAAATTTATTGTCGTGTTTGTTTTTATGACTAAACTGCCATATTTCTGTTTCACCCTTTTCTTGCCAAATTTAAACTGAGTGTTATAGGATTCAAGTATTGCTTATGTACTCATGTAATTAGAATTTAATAAATATAGTGGTGTTTCTAAAGATAAGACTATACTGATTTATCAAATTATTTAAAATGGGAATGCCATTGAAATAAGAATTATAATTACCAACTTTACAAAGTGATTAAACTTTATAGTTGGCTATGACTTTCCACCTGTCAAAAGAAAAAGTCTTTATACCTATAAGTGGCATTAAGTCTAGAGTTGAACTGACAGCAGGGACTGACTTTGCAACAAAGTTGTTCATTGTAGTACACACCAGGGATAATCAGAGGTCAGTGTTTGTACTCTGGATTCACTGTTCTTTTGTTAGCTAAGCTTTGGATAACAATCCCACAAATAAAAAAAAAACATAATATAAAAATAATTTCTAAATTAGTTTTGAGTAACCCTCAAAAGTTTATTATATTGATTTCAAAATTCAAAATAATTTGCTGTTAGAAAACCATGAAAAGAAACCTAAACACATCAATTTCCATTGAAACACATGGCTGCTTGTCTCAGGAACACATTTAGTGCAGGACTAGATTTCTTTTTTATTAGGATCACTTTATACATGTGCACAATATCCTCTAACTTAAAGACATTTGTCTCAAGAGTACTTATGCTGTTTCCTATAATTATTTGAGTTAAATACATTTTTAATAGCTTAAAATCTTAGCTCTCCAGGTACAGGAAAAATTCCATTTTGAGTAACATGACAAGTTCTAGGGCAAAAATTTCAATGTATCCTCAGATTCTTTTTAATTTTTCACTTGAAAGTAGCCTTCAAGAATTAGTTTTCCAAAACTTCTGAAATAGCTCTTTGAATCATGAACAGCAGTCCAATAACAGACAGCAGATTTCAAATCTAGTTTATTCTTTGTATGTACAATGATTACATACATGTACCTAATTCAAAGGGGCTCAAAAAGAAGATGCAAAGACTTAAATACTGCTTTTATACACATGCAATTAAAATTTAATAGATTTAGATAAAGATAAAACTATCTAAGAGGGTCAGTTCTTACTTTGGTTAACATTCAGATTAAGTGTATATATCCAAAAATTCACTGCATCATTATAATCAATGATGTAATTATAAGCTCATTTACTTGCAATTCCTTGAATTTGGATAAAGAAGTAGGTTCATATTATTCTAGTCATTCATTTGTCTATTTACATACTCATCAGAAGTTACTTATTCAAAGCACGTATTAGCACTTGTTAGACATGATGGTTCATACCTATAATCCCAGCAGGGTCTTGATTACTGAGGCCAGGTTAGCCACATTGTAACATCTTACCTCTAGATAAAGTGGTGATTGATTGAAGACAGATTCCTGAAGGATGAAGAGAGTTAACTGTGTGCAAATTGAAGAAAAAATACTTTAAAGACTGCATGAAAAATTTTAATATGAGATTGTGTGTGGTGTTGTTGAACACCTGTGATCGCACACTGTAGGAGCCTGACACAAGAGGATCACAAATTCTAGGCCAGTCTGGGCAACTCAGTGACTTATTGAGATCTTGTCTCAAAAGTAAAAAATAAAAGAGTTGGGGATATTTCTCAGTGAAAAGACCCTATGTTCAATCCCAGTACTGCAAAAGGTAAAGAAAATTGCAGGAAGAGTTCAGTAAAGCTGAAAGGGAAGACACTAAGAGAAAGATAAAAGATGACTTCAAAATCAGTGAAGTACAAGTAGGAGATCACAGGAGACCTCACAGACCCTAACCCAGACTATAGACACTGCCCCAGAGGTGGACAAGACTAAGTGGGGCTATAAAGAAACAAAAACAAAAACAAAAACTTGTTACATTAAAAGATAAAAGATAGAGCAGTGACAGACATAAAGCGATTTGCGAATTTAGAAAGAGAATGTGTTCTGCACCATCAGAATAGAAAGGATCAAGGCACTTTGGCATGTGCTGTGCCATCCAAGAGCCCCTCAAGTTTTTGTTGTGTGTGTATTGTTGTTTCTTTCTCCCACACATTCTTTCTATTAATGTTTCTTCCTTTGGTGCTTTTTTTTTTACTTGTATGCCTTAGATTAATGTTTTAATGCTGATGATTCTTTAATTTATGATTTCAGTCTAGTAGTCTGTCTTGAGGACAGGCTTACAGTAGATGAAACTCTAACCCTAATCTTAACTTGGTCTACTTGCTTAATCTTATTTCTTTCTTTAAATGTTGGAATTCCACTGTATTTTACTATGACAGGCCTCAATGTAGTGTCTTTTATTAATGTTGTTTTCTTTGCAAAATTATAGGTTCCATAAAGATAAAAACTACTCCAATCTGATTCATCATTATGCCACCTATGTTTGTTGTTTTTGAGAAGCAGCTGTACTTTCCTATTGAACTGCTATTTTATATGTTTTTCCATTGTATATATTGATTATTTTAAGGAGTATTAACTCAAAATATGGGATAGTTAAGATTTTATCTAAGTGTTCAGGTCAGCTTGTGGTACAGTCCAAATTGCCTTATTTCAATTGCATTATACTTTTAGCATATGTATAAGACTGACCTGGAAAACCAACTTTCCGGTATCAAATGAAAATAAAATGGAATTTCTTTTAGAGCATGTCTTAACCTTCCATCTATTCTCATTTTTCTATAAACATTTAAAGAGAGAATTATACTCAATGTTTTTTTTTTCCTATTTGACTTCATTTCAAATGACTGATTTTCCCAGAGAAAAAAACAAATGTGTTTTTTTTTCTGTCTCTTTTTGTAGAGTGTTGGAAGTTAAAAGAAATAAAATTTGCTGCTAGAGAAAGTTCATTCATAGAGAAGTTTTGGCTAAGATTCTTATGTGTTTAGATAAAAAAAATAGCACTAAAAGAACCAAGTGACTCCTGATTTCAGTTCAATGAAAGGAGAAAAATTAATTTTCAAGATTTCTGGGTATAATAAATACATGATATTGGAGAGAAAAGGGGAAGGATTGGAAGACGTGGGAGATTACAATTGGTGTAGTAGGAACTCATGTATACATGGGCAGTAAAAGACTGCCGCTTTAATACTATGCACAGAAAATTAGTGAGCGAGAGATAAAGCATAGAGAGCATGAAGTGCTCACAAATCATCACTATCAGATGCTATTTCTTGTTTTCTTTAGGTGGAACTAATCAGAAGGATCTGTTACTGTTCATTCTTGACTTGAATTTTTCAGTTGTGCTTCTACAATTAAGAGACCTAGTAAAGAACTATTGAGATAATTAGTAAATATTCACTACAGTCATAAATAAACATAGGCTATCACTTAAGTCTTATTTGCTTCTCCTAAATAAGAATATACAGAAAGCTGTGTTAAAGGTTGAAATTACATTAGGAAGTTTAACAGAATATGTGATTTTAGCCCATTATTTGATGATTAAGTCGTAAATGTTTGTTTTGTGACAGGAAAGTTTGTAAAATTTTAGCAAAACTGGAAACATATCAAATGATTTGATAGGTTGATAATGAAAATTTGGTGATTAAAGGTGATTAGTAACTTTTTAAACAGGTCCAGTCAGATACCAAATAGCTTTGGAATGGAAGTCAATGGCTTGCAGGTTAACAGGCTATAATTTCTAGTCTGCAGCTAAGTGATATACATGTGGTATGACATACAATTTTTTAAAAATAATACATTGGAACTTTCTCGTCTCCTTTGCACTGTCTGAAGGAATAGCTCATTATACTCTCAGTAGCTCTGATTCTAATTTCATGACATACTTCATGGAACTGAGAAAGGCATTAGTATCACAAAATGGCACTTGAGTTAAAAAGATGTGCTAATCTTATTTGGTGTGTGAAAAGATACTATTAGAAACATAAAACAAGTGCATTCAGTAATCTTTAAAGAAAGTCAGTTTACTTTCATCGCTACAATTTGATTAATAGTGTAATAGTTCATCCTGACCTAGTCTGAATGAGTTTCCCTCACCTTGACTAAATTTTAGGTGAATTTCTTCCTAACTTCATTTTTCCTGGAGCATTTGCTTTAGAAAAATTATAAATTATTTTTCTGACCCTTGGAGATGTAAATCATCTATAATTCTGGAGTGTATTTCTGAAGGATCTGGGAGCCACCTCTTTAAATTGTAACCTTCAGGAAAGAGGGGGCTTTTCCCTGTCGGTCTCAGTGGGAAGACAGGAGTCTAACTTCAATTAATATCCCTTAGCACGTACAGAGGGGACCACTCACATTGCCAATATGTCCCCAGCATCCTCCCGTACTTTCCATTAGCTCAGTCTACTTTGTAAAACCACTTCAGCCTTGTGTTTCGGTAAAGGTGAGTTCAGTCTCTCTCTCTCATCATAATTTTTTCTCTACACTATTGTAGCAACCTTGCTTAAACTCTTCCTTTCTCTTTTAAATGTTGTAGAACAAATTTTCTTACATATCAATAATAAAATAGGACACATCATACATATTTCTAAGTATTTTCATGTGTTAATTAGCTTAGTTCTATAACTCTCTCTGATGGATGCTATTCTCAGTGTCCCACTTTTACCCCATCATAGAAAGCTGAGGTAAATTTCTTCAGTGAGAGCAGAAAGAAAATATTTTACACATGATTACTTTCTGCCCCATAGAGATCTAACCCTCACAAATTTTCCTTCCCAACTAATAGTATACGGGTTTTTTTTTGAGATTTTTATCATTCATTTATTAAGAGTCAATATACAGTGTGTCAGCAGCTAGGGACAAAATGTCAGGTAGAGCTGATTCCTTGTCATACAGAATTTAGTCAGTGAGGACATGGGCAAGGAAAAGAGGTATAGAGGCAGGGGTAATGGTGAGTCAAAGTGCTTCTATAGTAGAAAGTATAACATTACTGTAGGCTTCTCAGAGTAATAAGGAGCTGTTTGAAGCATTTTATGCAAGGGAATCAATACCATATTTGTATGTATGAAAACTACCAGAGAAGTGGAGTGCACTGGGAGAGGAACAGTGCAGGCAGAGAACCCAGAAGTGCCTTTTACAATGTTTGGCTGGAGAAATAATGGTGGACTGAACTGGGTAAGTGGCTTCAAAGAGAAAATTCAGTTGGTTTTAGAAGTAACTCTAAAACTTTTGCGTTTGTGTGAGTGAATGATGAAGAAGTCCCAAAAATGTCCAGATTTTCAGGTTTGGTAACTTCATTAACCCAGATGAAAATGAAAGTTCTTTTGCAAGGTTACAGAAAGCCCTTCTGATCTTACCATCCTAACCATATTAGGCCTTTGCTACTGGTTTATGATCACATAAAAAGGGAATACTGTTGTAAAATACTCAGGATAGAGTTGTAGTACTTTTTTTAATGTGTTAGACTCTGAACATTGTGAGTAGACAAAATATAATGCTAATTCTCTTTCTTATGCTAAACATAAAGAAATGAATATATAAAAGTAATAGTTAACTGCTGTGTCAGTTTGAGTAAGACAAGGCCAACTGATCAGCTTAGCATAATTCTGGGCTTGACTGAATGAATTTATTGAAGATAGAAAACACATCCTAGATGTGAGTGACACCAATCAACAGGCTTGTCACCTGGACAGAATAAAAAGGGAAATAAGAATGAGGTCTCGCTTCAGTTTCTTCACAGTAGCCCGTCTTCAACTTCACCTTTTCCTTGGATGTCTGACTCTTTGCTCCCTGAACAGAACCTTCAGCCTTCCCTCGCCTTCAGCATCCTGATACCAACTCGCATGAGACTCTCAGTGAGTGCTGGGCCTCTGACTTTTGATTGGATCCTTTGAATTTCCAAAACACAGATGGCCATTTTGCATTCTGTCACACCTTATTCTTCAGGTGGCCATCGTAAGCCTACCTTTTAAAATCCATATACATGTGTGTGTGTTTGTGCGTATCTTATATAAAATCTGTTTCTCTAGTGAGTTCTGACTAATACGACATGTAAAATTGCATATACATATATACATATATATACATATATATGTATATATATATATATAAATATTTCAATCTGGTCCATCGAGATTATAATAAAGCAAAAAATTCCTATCCCCTAGTGATTTCCTAATTACCAGTTTTTTTTTCTTTTTTTGTACTGGGAATTGAACTCATGACCTCATACCTCCCAGGCAGGCTCTGTGCTGCTGAGCTATACCCCTGACTCATAGTTATCAGCTATTGAATTGCAAATCATTAAACATGTATTTGTGGTGATGCTGATATAAACAAACGTACTGTGCTATAAGTTAAATAGACTTATAGCTATACAATCATGCATAGTAGTACCTAGTACGTGATAATTACAACAGTATTATTACTGGCATATTAACTGCACTGTGCCACTTTTTATTGTGCTTTTAGAGTATACTGGTTGTACCTAAAAATAAGTGTACTATAAAACAGTAAGCCATATTAACCAGCAAAAATGTCACACATGCTGTTTACGGCATCTGCTGATGGCATCCGAAGGTCATCTCCAGTGACTGACTTACACCATTGAGGTCCAAGTAAGTACAGTATTTGAATGGTGACAAAATCATCTACAGTGCATTTCTCAGATATATGCCAATTTTTAAATGACAAATGGCAATATAATACAACTTAGGTGCAGATTGCATGATTCCTAATCCTTTTACTTAAACTTTTAAATAGAGTAATTTATTTTTAAATGATCAACAAAAATGTATTTTATACTTTGTTTACATATTTTGAAGAAATATTTAGATTAAGATTATAAAAGTATTTTATTAAATAATGTCTGAAAATGTGCATCTATGTGTTCAGACTTTGCTAGTGTGTATATTTGCCTACTGCCTTTTTGCAATTGAGATAGTTAATGCGCTCTAAGCAAGTGTGTACATCTTTACAATGCTCTTTCAAAACAAGGACTTTTAGCAAAATAAGTGTTCTGTTAATGTTAAAATAAGCCATAAAGTGAAATGGTGCTGTTTTACATCTTAAGACAATTCCCCACTTGGTTCCAATTATCTTGCTATTGAATAAGCATTATTCTGTTATAGTGTTCACAGACATGGTGAAGTTGTTTTGGAACAAGTCAATTTAATTAAGTTTTGATCAAATATATGAGTATACACACACACAAGATAGCTAACAGAGTTATCCTACTAATTTCTTTTAGTTCATTGAAGAGAACAGTTTGTGCTTATATTGTTTGATCAATTTTGAATGTGTATGTCTTGTAACCTGAGCAACATCTTTACATTATATTATTTTAACCATCGTTAATTTCCTGTTATATTGTTATGAAACTCTGTGTCATTGTTTTTATTGTTTTTCTCTTTAAAAGAAAAAATTTCTTTATCAAAAAATATCTCAAATCATCTTCAACATTCTAACTGGTTTCCATTTGGCAACACATCAAATAGAACTCAAATAGGTAAAGAGCAGAAGGGAAGGAGTCAATGTTTGTGTACTTTTATTTGTATTTTATTAGAGTGCAGTTCACCTAATGCTTTTTATGAGTGTTTTCAACTGATGTAAATGAAACTGGCTGAGTGTCAGTGGTGAACTAAAGGGCTGGGAATAAAAGCGTGAGTGCCAAATCCTCTATAATGTTTTTAACGAGAGTTAATTGATGCCAGATGTGTGGTCTGAGTGTTATTTTGCATTTATGGGTGAAGAAAGGTGTGGTTATTGTTATTTCAGTTTAGAAGCTGGAGCTGGTTGCTGGTCATTAAGAACTTGTGGATAGGGCATACCTGGCATTTACTGAACAAGAACAAGGGTTAACTGCTTCAAGTAATACAGTACAATTTTGATTAATAATATGAGGTGTTTTAGTTCTCTCATAATCAAATAGGTGGAAATGACAGACTTGCATCTAGTTTTATGGCTAACTGTAGAAAATATATTGAAAGTAACCTTCATGGTACCATTTTATTAATGTGTTAAAGTATTGGATCTAAACTTAATGAAAGTCAAAGTCCATCATTATTTCACCCCTAAGCCTTATTTCTGATTATCATCATAACCAAACCTTTTAGAACTTAAATCTAGGGTAATCATAAAACAGTTCTCTAAAACACGCACACACACATATTCACACATGAATGCATACAAAATACATAAGCAATATTCACATGCACTGAATACACATATAGTCACAGCACAGGAACATGATTCCCATCATGATTATACAATGAATTAAAATATTTCATTTTGTGAAAGTTGTTTGGATTACATATTCACACAAATGGATTGTTAACTTGTTGACTTTGTTTTATTTGTGGAGAAATGACAGTTCTCAATTTTCTATTGTATTTCACATGGATTTATTTCTAATCACTTAATATGTATCTTTGCTATTCTAGGTCTCTTTCTGTTTCCAGATGAATTTTAGGAGTGATTTCTCTAGATCTATGAGGCATGTTAGTGGTATTTTGATTGGGATTGCATTGAATCTGTATAGTAATTTTGGGAGAATGGCCATTTTCACAATGTTTGTTCTTCCTGTCTGTGAACAAAGAATGTCTTTCCATTTTCTAAGATCCTCTTCAATTTCTTTTTTAAGAGTGTTGCAGTTTTCACTGAGTAGATTTTTTACTTCCTTTGTTATATTGATTCCTAAGTATTTTTTTGGATGCTAGTGTGAAGGGTATGGCTTCTTTTATTTCTCTCTCACTGAGCTTATGGTTTGTGTAGAGGGATGCTATTGATTTTTGAGTGTTGACTTTGTATCCAGCTACAGTATTATTATACTTAGAAGTATTTCAATGGAATTTGGTTATTTGGTTATTGTACTTAGAAGTATTTGGTTATTATACTTAGAAGTATTTCAATGGAGTTTTGGGAGTCTTCTATGTAGAGTATAATGTCATCCGTAAATAATGATAATTTAACTTTCTTCTTTTTATATCCTTATTCCCTTTATTTCTCTCTGTTGTCTAGTTACTCTGGCTAGTGGTGAATAGGATTGATTTAATAGGAGAGGTGATAATGGACATCCTTGTCTTTTTCTTGATTTTAAAGTAAAAGTTTTCAGTTTTAGACCATTTAATATGATACTAGATGTTGGTTTGTCATGAATGGCTTTTATCAGACTGAGGACAAGACCATCTGTTCTGATTTTCAGTAGGGATCTTATCATGAATGAGTGTTGAATATTATCAAAACATTTTCTGCATCGATGGAAACGATTATGTGATTCTTATCTTCAGCTAATTTGTGTATGTTGAACAATTCTTGCATTCCTGGGATGAATCTCACGAGGTCATGATCTTCTTGATGGCTTGCTGCATTCTGTTTGCCAGTATTTTATTGAGAATTTTGCATCTATGTTCATTAGGAAGATTGGCTTATAGTTCTGTTTTTTGGTTGGGCCTTTCTCTGGTTTTGGTATTCAGGTAGTACTTGCTTCCTGAAATGAGTTAGGGAGAAATGCTTCCCTTTCAATTTTGATAAAGAGTTTGAGGAGTGTTGGAATTAAGTTGTCCTTGAGTTTCTTGTAGAATTCAGCAATGAATCCATCATGACCTGGACTTTTCTTTTTTGATAGGGATTTAATTATTTTTTCAATTTCTTTAATTGAAATTGGGTTATTCAGCAGTTTTACATCTTCTTGATCCAGCTTTGGGAATTCATATGTGTTTAGGAATCTGTCCGTTTCTTCTGTGATATCAAACCTATGGGAGTGAAACCTTTTCAAGTAGCTATTGATGATCTTCTGTATTTCCACAGGATTTATAGTGTTTTTGCCCTTTTCATTCCTTATTTTTTGAAATTGAGTTTTTTCTTTCCTTTTTAAAATAAATTTGGCTAGAGATTTATCAATTTTATTTATTCTCTCAAAGAACCAACTCTTTGATTTGTTAATTCTTTGTATTTTTTTCTTAGTCTCTATTGCATTCATTTCTGCTCTGATCTTTATAATTTCATCCCTTCTTTTGACTTTGGGCTTAATTTGCTCTTCTTTCTCTGGATGATTGAGGAGTAACATCAGATTGTTGATTTGTGTTCATTCTATTTTCCTTATGTGGGAATTCATCACAATAAATTTCCCTCTGAGGACTGCTTTCATTGCATCCCACAGGTTCCAGTATGTTGTATTTGTATTTCCATTTGCTTGTAAATATTGTTTATTTTTTTCTTTAACATTCTCTGTGACTGATTGATTGTTCAGGAGTGTATTGTTTAATTTCCATATGTTTATGGAGTTTTGCATTGTCTTTTGTTATTAATTTGTACTTCCTATGATCAGAAAATATATATGGGATAATTTCAGTTCTTTTGCATTTACTTAAACATGTTCTATGGGTAGTATATGGTCTATTTTAGAGAATGTCCCATGTGCAGCTACACAGAATATGTATTTTGATGTGTTTGGTGGATCATTCAGTACATATCTGCTAAGGCCATTTGTTCACAAGTTCGATTCAGTTCTGTTATTTCTTTGCTGATTTTCTGTTTAGATGATCTCTATTGTCGGTGTCAATAGGGTGTCAATGGGTATTAAGATCTCCCTTTATAATTGTGTTGTTGCTTACTTGAGTTTTCATTTGTGTTAGTATTTGTTTTATATAGCTGGGTGCTCCTGAATTTGGTGCATATATAAGTAAGATTGCTATCTCTTCCTCTTGAACTTTTTCCCTTAGTATGTAGTGACATTCTTTATCACTTTTGATTATTCTTGGTTTGAAGTTCACATTGTCTGCAAACAGAATAGCTACCCCTGCTTTTTTGGGGGCTCTTGTTGCATGAAATATTGATTTCCATTCTTTGACTTTCAATCTATGAATTTCCTTTTGAGTTAGATGGGTTTCTTATATGCAGCATATTGTTTGATGTCATTTCTTGATCCATTCTACCTGTCTGTTTCTTTGAATTAGTGAACTGAGGCCATTTACATTAGTGGTCATAATATGTAACCATATAATATATATAAGGCTTATTTTTGTCATGTTATCTTTCTACTATTGGTTCTTTAGCTTTCCCTTGTTTTTGTTTGCATTGCTTAGTGTTTTTTTTCTGTTGGTATTCTTGAAGTTGTAGTTATTTTTATGTCTATCTATACTATCTTTCATTATTGTTTGCAGCATTGGTTTAGTAGTCATGAAGTTCTTATGCTGTTCTTTGTCATGGATGTATCTTATCTCTCCATCAATTTTAGAGTACAATTTTCAGGGCACATCAATCTGGTTTGGCAATTGTTATCCTTTAGGATTTGAAACACTTCACTCTATGCTCTTCTTGATTTCATTGTTTGTGTTGAGATGTCTGTTGTGATTCTGATAGGTATTCACTTATAGGTGATCTGTCTCTTCTTTCTAACAGCTTTTAATGTTCTGTTCTTATGTTAAATTTCTGGGATGTTGATTATTAAATGTCTGGTTATAGATTTATTTTGGTTATGGCTAATTGAAGCTCTATATGCTTCACTTATCTGTATATCAGTTTCCCATGTTTAGGAAATTTTTGGCTATTACTTCTGTAAGTTGTCTTTTTTAATTTTAATTTTTTAATTATTACTTTTATTTTATTTTTATTTATTTTTTGGTATCAGGGATCGAACTCATGTCCTTACACTTTCCAGGCAGGGATTTATGCCACTGATCTAAATCCCCATCTTGTAAATCATCTTTTTATATAATTTGTGTTGTCACCTTTTTTGTTTACACCTATTAATGTTATATTGTTTTTCTTTGCATCGTCTTGCAACTGTTGAATTGTTATTTCCTGATTCCTTGTTATTTTACAAAGATTTTTCCTTTCCCTGTTCCCTATCTGCAATCTTGTCTTTGAGGTCTGAATATCTATCTTCACTTTCATTGAGGTGATTATGCCCCTTTTGATGGAATTTTTGATTTCCGGGATATATCTTTGATCTGTTTTATGCATTCTGTTTCTTTATGTTGTTCATTCAAGTTTTCCATCTTTTTGCAGTGTTCCTTGATTTTTTAAACTATGTCTTCTTTAAATGTGTTCAGCATTTCTTATATTATGTTTATCATTTCTTCTTTTATCTGGGAGATTATTTCTGATCTGAGTTCTTCTACAGCTTTGTGGAGTTGTTTCTTTATCTTATTTTCTATTTCAGATGTTTGAGGTATATGGCTTACATTTTCTTCTATGTCCATGCCCACTAGGCTTGTTTGGGATGAGCTGGTGGTTTGAGATTACATTTTGCTGTTTCATTTTGTCATTTTCCTGTATTCCCTGGAGATGCTGAATGCAAGGTCTCAGTTGCTTCCTGGGTTGAAGGTGTCTGTCCATACTACTACAGGGAGTTTCCCCAGTTGAATGCAGGTCATTAGTTAGGTCTTACCAGGTTCCTAGTGGCACTTGAAGTCTCCTGAAATGTGGGGAGTGTACTGAATGGGCCTTCAGTGTCTCCCACATGGTACTGTGAAGCTCCCTGCTTACTTGAGGTTGCTAGGAGGGACTCTACTGGTTTCTGAGTGGCATACAAGGCTGAACAGCTAGATGGATTACTGTATGCAGGCTTTCAGCTCATGCCACATGGCTCAAACTCACACAGCTTCTTGGGGTCACTGCGCATGGCCTTACCAGTTTCTAAGCCAGGTGCCAAGACTGCATGGCTGGATGGTGTTCACTGTGCAGGTCTTGAACTTGTACCAATGATCACAGGCAGTTCCTTGACCATACAGGACCACTGGGTAGAGCCCATCAGGTCCAGAGGCACCTACCTGAAGGTCCCCGGCTATTTGGGGACTATGAGTGTGGCCTTATCTGGTTCAGAGTGAGGTTCCAAGGCTGCATGCCTGGATGGGGCTCACTGTGCAGGCTTTCAGTTCATGCCACTGAGCTCAGAGGAAACCCAGCCACTCAGGATCACTGCACAGGGCCCAACCAGGCCCCAGGGGACCTACTTGAAGGTCCAAGGCTGGTTGGGGCACTGGAAAGGGCATTACCAGGTTCTGAGTGCGGTTCCAAGGTTGCACACCTGGGTGGAGTTTACTGTGCAGGCCTTCAGCCTGTGCCACTGAGTGTATGTGATTACCCGGCCACTCAGGGTCACTGGGCAAGGCCCAGACAGGCTCCAAGGGACCTACTGCAATGTCCAGGGCTGATTGAGGACACTGGGCAGCACCATACCAGAGTAATTCTTTTAGATATATTTAAATTAAGTGGTTGTTATGTCTGAAGATACTTTGGGTTACAAATGTTGGTTATGTAAGTACTCATTTAATATACACAAATTCAAATCAATTTTTTTATTCTAAACTAGAAAATTCCCTTTTTAGAATCATATATCTTTGATCTGATTATTTAATGAAAAGATAATCATTCTCTAAGGAAATAGTCTTGGATATAATTTTTAAAAACCTGAAAATGTTACAGAGTAGTGACTTCAAATAAAGAACAGGTGACTCTTTTCAAGGTATAAAAGTTAACATTAAAAGTAGCATTAAGTACTGGGGATGTAGCTTGGTGGTAGAGAGCTTGCCTAAATGCATGAGACCTTGCGTTCAACCCCCAGTGCTGCAAGAAGAAATAGATAAAAACTAGCATGAAATATGAGAGCTTTTATCAGGATTTGTAAAGACACTATATTTTTTTTTTCATTTTACTACTGGGTAGAATGAATGAAATATTATTTGTCAAGGAGTAAACCATCCAATTTTTCTCTTAAAATTTCAGCATAAAGAGGATTTAGATATTTTCCAGTGCAAGTCATTCACTTGCAAATCTTCAATGTAAAACAAAAGGGTAAAATGCTACCTACCTTTTCATTGCAAAACATTTTGTTAATTTTCTGCAAAACAGTTGTTAGGACTATTTTATATAGAATGAACTTGTTTTGAAAATTGTTGGTTGGGGTTATTTTTATATTGTGTTACATAGTTCATTGAAATTAAAATAGTAATGATGCTTTTGAGATGTTACACCTTGTAGATATATTTCCATTTCAAGTTAACCACAAAAAATAGTGAGAGTGAATATGTAGATACTATTTATGTCTTCTTGAATGATATGTGATCTTTGTAAATAAACTTACAATTTCATTGAACTTTTTCTCTTGTATCATAATAATTGGTTCACAGACAGGTACATATAGTATAAATCTGTGGTCAAAAAGACCTTCCTCTTTGATGATTTTCTTTTAAGAGTCTTCTGAAAGAAAATGAGTTCTTTTATCTGGTACTATGATAAGAAAGACATTAATCAGGACTACTCTGATACATATGAAGACTGTAGTAGGAGAGAATGATCAGGCTTAAGTTTGACTACAAAAGTATTAAATCAGGATTTATAGCCCAAAACAGGTGGGCAGGTGGTAGAAAGAAGAAAAATCATTGTTGGGTGTCTTCTTGCTGAAAGGATCTAGCAGTACTTCTCACTTAAATTTTTCAGAAAAACCTTACTGGCTCTTCATTTTATCTTTCAAAAGAAACTGAACAATACTTCTATGGTAAAGGAATGTTAGATGAATAAATCTTTTTGGTTCTCACTGATCTTCCATTTAGATAGGTAAAAGGTAAATAATCAACTGAATTAATAGAAAATTTACTTTTCCTAGAAGCCTTAAAAAGCAGCCTCTCTGGAAAATCAAACTTATTCTAGAAGATATCATGTTATTTTGGATTTGAACAGAATCACTGGTTATTAAACTTTGACAAAGGCAGTTGGTCATATCCTCATTTTCATCATCTTCTACTATCTTTGCAGAAACCTACACTATTTTTTTAAGTTTATTGTTTCAAAATTTCTACTCAGAAACTAGGTCGATGTGGAGAGTGGCTGAGCTGTGGCTGAGCTGGAGGTTGGCAAACACCTTGGGACTAGAGCAAAGCCACTCCCACAGGTGTCTGGCCTTGGTGTTTGCCCTGTGAACTACAGCACAGAGAGCTCAGAGAATGTTTCACTTTCAGTGTTCTCAGCAAAGCATTGAGATCTTGCACTTTTGACTGTTGCATGCTTTTCACTGTGTGTAAATAAAGACACTGACTGGGTTGGGTGGTCACTGCCTTTCCGTTAGAGAGGTCAGGTCCTACCTGGTTCCAACTTTTATTTAGTATGTGTCTGATTTTTTCTTAATCTTCAATCACCCACTGTCAGGACTTCACTGGCTGTGTGGGTCTTGGCAAGCTTATCCACCTTAAATTGAATATCTTTGGGTAAAATTTGATGTTAGTGTGAATCATGATTTTGTGAGTGAATGCTTGATACTAATTCATATGAACTGAGGATTATATAGAGTTAGATATATCTGTGGATATCCAGATAAAACTATGTATTTCTAATAAGAAAATTCAAAAACAAAAACAAAAAACAAACAACCCAGTGCTTTACTATGTCAATATTTGTTACTAGTTTATTTACTATTTTAAATATTTCTTTTTATTTTTCATTATATTTAGTGTTTCTTGAATTGTAAACTTTTAACTATTGTGTTACTTTTACTTTTATTGAATGAAAAATGTAGAGTGAAGTAGACAATATTTTTAGAGATGTTGCATGTATTTAATAAGAACATGATAAATTTATTTTAAGTAATGATTGCTTTTATACTATTTTGATGTGTATTAACTTATTGTGTGTGAAGGTATTGCCAACTATTTTGAAGAAAACAACAGACGTTATGGTAGCCACTGTTGATTTTCTGCTGTCTTTTTCTGAGATCCTGTGTTATTTGCATTGTTTTACTCTGCTCTACTTTGTTCTGTTTTGCTTTGCTTTGTTTTGTTTTATTATCTTTAAAATAAAATATAAACCAAAATGTATAATTGATACTGTGATAATAAAAAGGAAAGAAAGTTCTCAAAAGGAAAGAACAACTGAGATAGGGGAAATCAGAAAAGAAAGAAGGGAAAAGATTATATGTATATAGGTATACATATATATGTACATATATATGCAGATAATTATATTACTAATCTCTGTTAGTTTATCAAAAATAAGTTTGTGCTTTCATTGATTATTTAATCATTTTCATCCCTAAATCTTTTAACTTGAGCACCTACTTCTAAGAAAATAATATGCAATATATTAACTAATGTTAATATCCTATTTTTTGAAATTCTGTATCATTTCTATCCTTTTTCTAGTTTGACTTTTTTTGAAAATAATTGCCAGGTTTTTACCTTGAGATATGGAAGATTTGACTCTGAAAATGTTTGAACTCTGATCAAATACTTTAGAGCTCATATTCAGGGTAGGAGATATTTACTCTGCTGTAGGCATATGTTAAAATTCCTTGGAGGAGCTTGCCTAGTTTGTTACCAGAAACTTTGACATCTTCACAAAAGTTTATATGTGGTATGAAAAGCATCAAAGTTTTGACAGAAAGGTGCTCTGAGGACAGAGGGAAGGTCATGTGTTTTAGCATTATATAGCAGTATATGATTCTCATAAATCAACGGGGCCATGCTTCACTGAACAAACAATACAGCCTGTGTTCCATGTTATATCCTGTATCTTACCTCCAGGAATAAACTGTGCCATTTGAAGGAACATTTCCCAGCCCTTTTTAAATATTGCAAACATTCTATTCATTGATAAGCTCTCTCCAAATATACATCCATAAACTTGTAAAAGAAAACATGAGGCTGTTTAGGATGATAGCTCCATACAACTTGTGTCTCTATTTACTTTGAATATTAATGGACTCCATTTCTCCCTATGCACTTAAATCAGCCCTACTTCGAATCAGATATTTTGAAAAAATATACTGATTGCTTACATCTGTGATTTAGAGAAGGAAATGCACTATTATTATTCCAATAATATATAATGCAAAAAGAAGAACATGGTTTCCTTATAAGCACAAGGTGCTCCTTCATGAGAAAGCAAACTAAATAATCTGTATCATTTGTACAATTACACTTGACCCAGGAATATGTGTAATTTTCCATTATCTCCAGTGATCACTATGATACTGTATTATTTGGATACTAGAATGACAGAAAGTCAATTCTGGGAACTAGAATTCTCAGTATACAGAGCTCCTATAATAACACTGCCCTATCACTGAAAATATTTTAGGTGTCAATGCTTGGATTAACTCCCTGGGCCCAACCTTTCTGTCACAAAGCACACACCATAATTTTCACAGTTTTAGGTCAAGCAGGTATTCATTTATTATGAAGGCTCTTATTTTGACTTGTTTTTTTTTTAACACATTTTTGTGAACAAAAATACATATGCTTTACTTTTTAAAGTTATTCACTTCTATTTTCTAATATGTTGTAGCTTTTCAATTGCCTGACTAATCGAGATGCAAAGCTCAGTACTAATGTAAATGAATACATTTGTGTTTGATTATGACTCTATCCATAGCTCTGGTCTGAAAAATTATTTTGTACTCATAAATCAGTCTTAACTCAATGAGTTGAAATAAGATTTGACCACCTCTTTTATTTCTTTGTCTTCTTTTGTTTTTTTATCATCATCTGCTGAATATCATTGCCATCTTATCAGTTCTGGATAATTTCCTCCATTTCTCTTGACAACTGAAGACCTATAAGCACTAGTCAAATTGTCTTGTAATGACCATGGCACAACAGGGTTATTTATTCCAAGCCATTTATGAAGAACACAGAGTGCAATGTTCCAGTCAATGTGTACAGATAGGGCCAGGATAATACAGAGGTTTATTAAAATGGCAGGATGCCAGTCTAGTTGAACCTTTGTGAAAGCCTCAATTATTTTCTTATTGCAAAGATCAAGATGATTCCTTTGAACTATATTTCTTCTACTCCTTTATGAAAAATAGTCTCAAATGTTTAAAAAGTTTTGTAATTATGTTTTATTAGAGAAAACACCTTGAAGCCAACTGTAGAATGATTGAAAGTTAATATATGTTGCCAATGTAGTAAGCTGCCAATTAATAGATTTATGGGCAAATATTAACTAAAGCCTCAGGTAGTATTGTGTGTACTAAAGCATAATATTAATTAATTACCTGTTCAAAAATTGCATTTGATCTATTAACAAGAAATTTTAAATTTTAAGATTTAATTTAGCAAATTTAAGGATTCAAACAGTAATTTTACAATGAGAAATTAAAACACTGCTTTAGATTAGAAACTGGACTCTTATTTTGTGATCTTATATATTTAGTTTCAGCCTTAAAAGCTAAACATTTAACAGGAAAACACATGTAGACTGATACGTTTTTTCTTTTAAATTAAGCTGTAGTTTGTATGAAATATGGTGAGCTATTCTGTGTAAATAAATAATGTAGCTATATATGTAAAGAATCAGCAATTCAATCTATCACATAAGATATTTAGAGTAAAGGGCTGAATATGCATAAGAACGTGACACTAACTAGATATTTTGAATCTGTCTCATTAGTATTATATTTGCAGAGACTCTTCCCAGATTCTGGTTTTGAAGCTCCAAAGTATTAAATCTTGACCTATTAATGCTTTGAACTGAAGGAAATTGCAAAGATCTAAGAAGCAAGGTCTTTGTGAACTTGCCCTTCTGTTCTGTTAAACTTCATACGTAGATGACCCCAAAAGTTTCATGTGTTGAGGCTTTTGGAAGGCCAGAATATGGAAGCACTATACCTGCCTCACTCTTCGGAGATGGGGCCTGGTTGAAGGAGGTGTGTCACCGGGAGTGTGTCATGGAAGTGTGTAACTCCCTTCCTTCCTTCGCTTTTTTCTTTTAGTTTTCCACATGTGAGTAGCTTCTCCTCCATTATGCCCTGCTGCCATACTGTGTTCTCGTGGAGTCAATAAACTATGCACTGAAACCTCCACAAACTATAAACCAAAAATGTCTCTCTTTTAAGTTGTGAGTGTTGAATATTTTTCTCTGCCATGAGAAAAGTGACTAAGAACATCTCCCATCTCCTTTCTCTTTGCCTTAAAGTCAGTCCTAGAAAAACAGATTTTTCTTCCACAAGGCAAGTTATAAAAACTAAAATTCCTCCAAAGCAAGTCATACAACCTTGATCTGTCTTTTCCTCTTTTTTCTTTCTTGAAAATTCTTTCTAGAAGGGTGCTGACGCATACCCAGAAAGAAGAGATGTTATGCAGAGAGGCCAAGAATAATCTGAACAGAAGGCCTTGCTATGTTCACTCCCTCAATGAATTACCATTAGGTTGTACCCTTTCATCCAGTTATATTTCTTCACAGTGAAGTCTTCATCAAACATTGTCAAAAATAGGCAGTTTTCTTTTGATTTTTAAGTCTTAAGACTATAAGAGTCTTGTGTGACATAAAACTGTGACTAAATGAATTTGTTATACTCTTTTTTTTTTTTTTGTAGTGTCAGGGCTCAAACTCGCAACCTCAAGCTTGCCAGGTGAGCGCTTATGCTGCTGAGCTAAATTCCCAGCCTGAATTTGTTATACTCTTTTGTTAACCTAAATTTCATTATAGCAGTATTTTTCTGGGACCCTTCTGAAAACATGTCTTGAAAGGGTATATTCTTGTACCTGGAATACCTTTCACTTTTTGCTTCCTGGTTGCCATGTGGTTTCTGCCTTTGAGGCAGCTAAGACATATGCTGAGTCCCCTGAAAATGTGGGCCGACATGAACCTTTCCTCCTCTCTTTTTGGATATCAATTATTGTGTCTTAGTGAGGAAAATGACTAATAGAGAAATTAGCACTAGAAGTTGGGTCATTGCTATGACTACCTGAATAAGTGGTTTAAAAGGGTTTTGAACTTACCTGTGGGAGGAGTGTGGAAATTCTTTGAGATATCAGATAAAGAAGCCCCAGATTGCTGTATATAAAATATAATGAATAATTGTGGTCAGAGCTCATGACCAGAATGTTAGGGAAATGCCGTCAATGAAAGGCCAGAGCCATGAGATTTCTGGTGGGTATGAAGGCTCCTGGAAATGACTAGAGGGGATTTGTGTTTCCTTTTGGCTAAGAATTTATGTTTTACTTTGCAGAAGGTTAAGATTAAAAGTGGTAGGCTAATTAATCTCATGGAGGAAATTTCAAGGTAATCAGATTCAGGTTTTGGTATTGGCACTCCTGTCTGTTTTCAGCTACTCTGCTGTGAGAATCAGGAGAAAAAAGGCAGAGATTAATGATTTGAGAAGTTAGCAGTTTCTTATAATGGGAACCCTTGCAAAAGTTGGGCAAAGAACACTGGTTCTGAAAAGATCAGCATTTAAAGAAATCAAATATTTTATACAAGGATAAACCAAAAGATGTCCTTGTGACAATCTCAGAATTGCTAAGCTCTTACCCACAGTAGGCTCAAATTTGAAAACCTGCAACTCTTTCATTTCAGAAGAGAGCTTGATGCTTGATCGTTGAGGACCACCTAAGGAAGTGTATCTTTAAGTTCAACCATCCACCAAAGACCACTGCAGCCATGGCCCAATGGGGTCTGGTTGCTGTTCAAACTGGGCATTATCCATGTGGTGCTGGCTCTTTAGGCATGCAGTGTAAGAGACTTATGGAGTCTCAGAAGCTTCCATTGAAATTTCCGAATGAGGTCTGGGAGGCCAGACAATAATGTGTGCCTGCCAAGAGCAGACTAGAGAGCAGTGCATGAAACTGAGGAAAATGAAGCTGAATATTTAGTGGAAATGCCAAGAAGTTGAGCATGGCAAGCATATGGAATGACTGTTGAGGGACACTGAGGGCAGTGAGTGGAACTATCTCAGCAGAGAGCACAAGGGCTAGCATGAACAAGGCCACTGGGGCAGAGCCTCCCAAGTCCTGTGGAACTCACGTCTCCCCACAAACCTGCCCATGGTGCTAGACATATAGCCATGGGATTTAATATTTGATCTGTTGGATTTTGTTTTTGCTTTGACTTGATCTCTATTTCCCTATTCCTCCTTTTCAGAATGCGAATTTTTACCTGTGGCACTGTGAGTTGGAAACATTTAACTTCTCCTTTTTAAAAATTTACAGCTGAAGATTTATAGCTGTTAGATAACCTTCTGTCTCAGACTCTGAACTTAGGCTTTTCAGTGAGGCTCGACCTGTTAAGAGATTGGTAACTCTTAGAGAGAGACTAAACGCATTTTGGATAATGAGATTGATTTTAACTTTTTGGTGGCCAGGAATGGGATTTTACGGTTTAAATCTAAAATGTCCCTTAAAATGATCACATTTGGATATGGCGTCTGGTCAGAAGAGGTGGCTTGGGGTTGAAACAGTATATTCTTGTTCCTGGTTCCTCCGTTCTTTCTCTGCTTCCTGCTTGCAATGTTGTGAGCAGATTTTCTTTGCCATGCTATTTGGCTTTGCCATTTCTGCCTTGCAGACATCTGCCAATAGACTGAATCCGGTGAAACTGTGAGCTGAAGTAAGCTCCTCCTTTAAATTATGGGTGTCAGCTATTGCAACTCAGTGATGGAAAAGTGACTAATTTAAAGGGAGAGAACCTGACAACTTTTGGGTAATGTGACAGGGAGTCAGTTTCACATTATTCATACATTTATATTGAAAAAATTTCAGGAGAAATGCCTTTTATGTGCATTTCTCTGAAGATCTAAATGTAGAGACCTACTTTAGAAGCTGGGAAAGCTCCCTTGAAATAATCTGGTATACATTTTCAGATTTGGATAAGTAAAATGTGCCCATCTTGATTTTAAAAGAATATCATCTCCTGTATGGGATAAAAGGAAAATTTAAAAGTTGTAAGGATTAAAATATGGAATTTTATTTCATGAGGAAATGTGTGTATATCTAATTAACACCATGGATATATGAAAGTGGTTAGTTTTCTGAAATAATCCCTCCCACTCTATGAAGGGAACATTTTGTGTCTGTGTGTTTCACAATTAGAAATGTCCAGGACAGCCCAAACTAAAGGATTAAAATTATAAGAAATGGGATCTTGTTTTTCTTATTCATCTCTAAATATGTTATGAATGACATACATATTAGAATGATTTTATGGAGTTTTGGGTTATTCTATCCTTCAAAATCACAAAAGAGTGGACTACTGTGATAAACCAGTGTGATATCCTTGCAGAATAAAACAATCTCTATTTTTCTACTGTTATCTTTAGGCAATAATTAAATTTTTTAAGAATTTCAAGTTAATTACACTGTAAGCTATGTAGTTTACCAGATAATAATGTTCAAAGATGTAAAGTTCACTGATATGCATTTAAATTAATTATTATAGATTATTGCTTTAAAAATTTGATGTTGTCTGACAGTGCTCTTTAAATAATGTAACCTATCATGATGTTAACTGTCCTGTTAAATATAAAGACATTAAAATACTAGTTACCATCTAGAAATTGTTCCATGAATATTTATGAATACTATGTAATATGTCTTTCCCTTTTCATAACAGCAGTGTAGAGAAGGTTGAAGAACTGTTTTCAAACTCTTTTATTTTATCATGACAGTGACAAGGGCATTATGAAGTAATAACTCATTTGTGTGGGAACTGCATTCTATGTTACTTGAGCAGTTCTTTACAACAAAGCAATGTAAAGTTATAAATGCACAATTTATAATATGTAGTATATTAAGGACCAAATGAGCTTCTGTTTTGAATAAGAAATAAAAATAAACTTTGCACTTAAAAATTTTCCAAAACCACTCATATCACAAATTTGAAGAAAATTAGTGACATGTACTCAGTTAATAAAGGATACTATCTATAGTACCTTCAGTCTCTGTATTTGGTAGCATCCTCTGAGAAATTCTTTCTGTTCTAAAATTTTTGTTATATAATTTTTCTATAATGAGAATCTCCCACTTTTCTACCATATTTCATTGAAATTCATTTTTGATAGCTTCTGAGTTCCTTTTAACTTTGTAATTCTTTATTTGAACTATTACTCAGTTTCTGAATTGTTTTCCCAAACTTGGAAAGCCTTTACAAAATCTTTGTAATATATGAGTAAGATTTAGAAAAATTTTACTATCATAGTCCCTTTTCTAAACTAATAGTTTGTTGTGTCTAAAGACATGCACATAATGTAGTGTGATTTCGGTCCTGTTGTCATTTAGGTCAGTAAGTAGAAGAATATTTGTAAAAATCATCTGATACTGAGCCAGGAAATGATGATGTACTTGTAACCAGAAGTGACTGATTTATTTAAATATACAAATGTATCTCCAACTTAACCTTCAATCAGTTATATACTAAAATGCCCAACTAAGAATAACACCTGAAACAGAAAAAGACTATAGCCTTAACCTGCTCTGATTAAAATATATTTCTTTTGCAAACCTAAAAAATGATCACACAAATGTATTGGTGGGTCCTTTCCTGAACCTTGGAAGCAATAGCCTGTGCATGAGAGAGACCTTGATATTTAAGATTCACAATTTCAAGATGAACCTGCCTCCAAACATGTGAAGATTAGCTTAAAAGTCAGATGGAAATAATGATCATTGTAAAGTTTTTTAAAAAATCATTTTAATGACAACTTACATGGATTTAAGGTTATTTATGTTTTCAAAGGAAATGACTTTTTATTGTGGAAAAATCTAAAGCTTTAGTTTAATAGGTTAATTTTTTTCCTCTGAGTGAAATAATAGGAGATTATCCTTGCATATGTTTTTACTCTTCCCATTCCCCTGGGTGACCTCCACAAAACCGTGCCACCTATATAATATTTCTTTTTTAATGTGTGTTTTGACCTTTCTCTTGAGATCCACATCTGTGCACTCTATTGCCATTACTGCATCACTGACATCTTTGTATTCCAGAGACATAGTTCATTATCATTTTCTATGGCAAAGACAATTTTCACCTTTATTTAACACCTGTAACCTTGTCACTAGTAAGTTCTATCAGAGGCCTCTTGGTCACTCCTCCACAGGTAATCTTTTATTCCAGTTTCATTTTTAATCCATCACCACTACGCTTATCTTACACTTTCTAAACCTTCCTGATCTAGGTCATTGCAGGAACACATTCCTTTGTTTCTTTTATTGATGCCTGAATCTCTTCCAAATTGATTGTTTCAGTTTAGATGAATATATAAATTTCTTTAAAATTCTACTGTTCTGTGCTTAGAGAATAACTTTCAAACATCTTTACAGAGCAAGGCTCCCATATCCTTTTCTAGCACGATCTTTTCCTACTGTTCCATGTATAATCTCTACTTAATCCATTCTAAGTAATATTTTTGGTAACTGATGCTAACCTAGTATTTTGCCTTTTTTATTTCTGCATAACACACTTAACCCACTTTTCTACTTAAGAAAGTTCTATATGGAGTTTGGGCTTACCTCAAGTAAAATCAGCTTCTTCTAATGTAATTTTCCAAATGTAGTGGCTAATTGACGTTCCATTATTTTTTTGCACTCATGGAACCTGACACTCATATATGAGAGGGGTTAATAAATTCCATGGTAGTCACTGGATTTTACTTTCTGACCCCACAGACTATGATTTCAATATGATCTGGAACTGCTTTATTTCTGCTCTACAAGCCCAAAACATAGTATCTGATACACAGGAGATGATGTCTCATATTTTTTGTTGAAAAGTTAAGTGAGAGAAGAGTTTTGAGGTATAGGTTAGTTAGCTCATAGATCAGACTATCCTGTTAAAAACTAAATGTATAGATATGTGTGACAATAATGTCATGACATTGCAGGCAGGAGAAGTATGTAACTTTACCATTTAGTCTGTTGATAACTTGGCAATAGTAACTCTACTACATTTTTCTTTTTCTGCCATCTCAGTGAATCTTAAATTATAAAAATTTAAGGCAGTAATAAGATAAATCAGAAAGTATAGAAATAAGCTCAGTATATTAAAAGAGTAATTGATAAATTGGAAACTCACTGTATAAAAAAATTAAACTATGTAAGATGATCTAAGGTACTTGAGAGTATTTATGCCTTAGGAAGAAAGATTCTTCATAAAATTTCATTATTGATGAAAGTGGTTATCGAAAAATAGATAATAGAGAAAGTTTAAAATGGTTATTATGGAAATTAGTACTTAGAAATGATAGATTTATTTGTCTGCCTCTCTAGAATGTCTCTTTTCTGTCTCTTCTCCCTTTAACATATTTGCATATTCATCAATCTGAAAAGGAATAATGAATGTTTTACATATATTTATTAGTATACAGCATAGCTCTGTTGAATTCATCTTCTGAAATTAAATATTTTTTCATTTCAATACATATTTTATATCTTGCCCAATTTCCCATTGGTTGACTCCTGGAAAGAATGAACTGATTGATATTGACCATCCATCTTACATTGCTCAGTGTCATTACCCATATTAGGACAAGCTCATACCATCAAATTGCTAACTAAGCCCATTTGGATATTCCATCTTCATATTTCACATAGGATATAGAGGTTATTACAATAAGTAAAAATAATGTCATATCTCATTATCCATGTCTCATTAATTAGGAATTTGTGATGATTTGAACGGGAATGATGCAAAATTTTATTTCTGTGTTTAAAGAAAAAATACTCTATTAAATTGTACTGTATATTTATATAAAATTTTATGAGGATTAACTGGGAAAATGTGTTTCAGATCTTTAACAGTGTTCCTGTCCATGATAGTAATCAATTAGATTCATTACAGTTTTTAAATATTTTGTATTATGTTAACTTTCTGTTAAATTATTTATGAATATGTTTAAAATTAACCATGATTTTGTGTGATATATGAATACTCAATAATCTTAATTTTAAATATTCCTTAGATTTATTCACTTATTCAAATTGTGTTTTTTTTTCATTCTCAATGCTTTCATTTTTTTCTACTTAACTTGAAAGAGTACAGGTGTCAAGACAGTTGGCTATTATGTTAAGATAAATTAATACTTAAATGCTTCAATTAAAATTGATTGTATTCTAGTTGATCTGCATTCTAGTTACTTATCATGTGGCAGAAAGGAATAGCTGATTCAATGTTGATTCCAGTGTTTTTCAATAGTGAGCTCATGATAAAAAAGTCATTATGTAGATGTCCTACTATTAATCATATAAATGATAGTTTTGAAGAAAGAGGACTTAAAATTAAATCTGAGAAAAGTACCTTTATATCTAGCTTATTTCCTGATGCCAAAATAAATTTATAATGTAAAGTTTTTAAATATATAATCGGTTTACTTTTAGAATCTGCTTTGCTATTTGTGAGCTCCGTGATCAAGGCTAAGTTAGTTCATTTCTCTAAATTCCAGTTTGTTCACTTGACAAAGGTGGATCATAGTACTGCTTTTTATTTATTTTAAAGGGGGTAAAATTAAACACAACAAAACAGAACAAAATGGGACATAAGAAAGCATACATTTCAAAGCTAGACAACCAGAGATCTTCACTATCTATCATATTGTCCTTTGTTTTCTTCCAAATGGTTGTCCATATCTTTGTATATGGAGAGTTTATACCAAAAACATCGCCAATCTGTCACAAGATGTCCAGTTCACTGGCTCCCACTTGCTAAGCAGGGACACAGACAGGACACGGGATGGGGGACCGACGACATGAGATATTTGGCCAGTAGGCTCACAGCTGCTCACCAGAGAGGGGAGGAGCTCCTTGTTCTCCGGGCACCCCAGGTCGCTGCATGGTGCAGGTCCCAAGACGCCAGGGTCTCTCTCTTGTGGGCCACTGAAGCCTGCCACGCTCACAGCTGCCCACCAATATTACTGCTTTTATAAAACTTTTCTTGAGGACTAAATGGGATTATGAGAATGTTGTTAAAATGGTGCCTGACATATAATACTCTATGAACAATAAATAAATTAAATTATTCCAATTTAACAAAATATAAACAGTATATAACAGTACAGTTACTTTCATTATGATTATAGTTACTGAATAAAACACATTTTTATGAACCCTAAAACCTGCATCTTCCAGAGAATAATCTATTTGAAGTAATTTACTTAAAATTGTTCATGTATTATATTTAATTAAATGTATTTAAAATATTTCTGAAATGCTTTGCAGTCTATGCCTCCAGGACTAGTAGGTACTATTGACTATTAAAGTACAAGCTGTGTTTAATTATTGACTCATTTTATTCAGCTATTTTATTCACTTCATGGAAAAAACACTTAATTGCAAACTCTTTTAAACTCTTATTCCATAAATGTTGACTTTAGTTACTTGTTTGTCCTTAGCTTTCTTGTTTTCCTACCTGCAGTTCTTCAAATAATCTTGTTTACTTAGAAGCAGCAACTATTCACAATTTTCTACTAAGTCATCACTTTATTTCTCAAGGAAATAGATTTTGTATAACAAAATTCAATGCTCTGTTGGTTGGTGTGCTCTACTTTGACTCCCACAGGAACTTTATGTATTATGCACCAAAGTAAAGTCAACACAACTTGTTTGTAAACTGTTCTCCTCTTTATCATATTGTTGGAATAAAAATCACCATCATCAACCCAGCTTTGAAAACTGACAATTTGTATTTCATCTTCAATGTATATATGTGAGCTCTTAAGTTAGTCATCTACTTGCTCATCAGATTACCTCCAATCCTACTGTGACAACCGTGGATTCGGCCATATGAGCTCTTTCTTGGAATATTAAATAGATCATAAAATATTGTGTTTACATACTTCCTTTTGACTCCATTCCATTCTGTTCAGCATAGACAGAGTGATGTAGCATTAAGGCCAGTCCTAAAATTTATGATGCTGAAACCTAAGTATAAATGAAACAGCATGGCTTCCTGTCTTAATACTCCATCCATTTTTGTCATGGAATTTACATATTTACATGTAGAGCCTCTAACCTGTACATCTAATCATTGTCTGTAAACAACCCTTCCCAACAACAGTTCAGGTGTCCTTTATCCAAGTCTAAAAGTGAACCCATAGGTCATATTTTCCCTGAATGGGATAAACCCAGAGAAGAGGCCATAAAGGCCATGGAAGCAGCTTGTGAACCTTGGGCCATGGAGTTCTGGATAACCGTAGACGCAAAGCATGCTCCAGAAGGTGAGCATGAGCCCCAAATGGGCTAACATCCTTGGCCATTTGGATTCCTTGCCCTGTAAGGAGAAGCACGGCCAGAGCCACAAACAAGAATCCATTTATTGGATATTTATTTTTTGAATTTAAGGTCTTAACTAGATGATAATTATTAAAGGAGACTTTCTTCTGCTTTTCCATGATAGGGTCTGTGCCACTCTACAACCAAAGATGGGTGAATCCCAAGCATCATTCTCTTAATGTTTTATTTAAAGAACTGCTAAACTTGCATGCTGTCAGTCTGACTGGAGTGTTAAGTAGAAGCTCTGAGAAATCCTGTGTGGTTCTAAAACACAATCCATATTCATTTCCATGACCCCCAAGGTACTGTTTGCTGACCATCTTGCCTCCTTGACTGCTGCTTTGCTTCTTTACCCTCCTTGCTGTGTGATTTAGGTTTCTACAAAGAATTAAACGCAAATTTATAAAATAATTTTTAAGAGCAATTTTACTGACAATTACATGGATCTACCATGAGTAATCCACACTTACTCACCACAAAAGTTAACATAAAAATTCAAATATGTATTTTTTCCATTTTTCCATGCCTTTCCTCTCAATAGGTTCTTCATGTTCATTATTTTTGACCATTGAAAGTCACATCTAAAAGTTCTCTTTGTCTTGACTTTCTTCCACAGAAATCTTGGTGATGGCTTCACCCAGATTTTTCAACTCTGCCATAGTTTATGTTCCTCAGAATTCCTATTGAAATATATTTTAAAAACAATATTGAAAAAAATTGTTTCAAATATATTTTTATATTTATTTATTTATTTATTTATTTATTCAGGTACTGGAGATCAAATTCACGACCTTGTACTTGTCATGTAAGTGCTTGCACCGCTAAGCTAAATTCTTAGCAAAAAATATATTTTTATATTAGCTACTAAAAATAAAAAAAAAAACTATGTTATGTTTATGATGTGTTGGAAGGTTTAAGCTCATCTGTTCTCCACTGTTTGAGATGTGTTAGGGAAAATTGGTAAAAAAAGTTATTTCATTGCTCATATATGGCCTGAGCAAGTCCTTAGTGTTGGGTGTCTATCTCAGTAAAACCATCTATACTTCAGTAAAAAAAATAAGAAATATTCTAATAAGGCTTTGACTCATGCAAATGAGTGAAAATTGGGCATTAATGTGTAACTAATAATTATAAACTTTATTCTCCCATGAAACAGATGTCTTATCTGCTCTTCACACATTGTATCTGTGAAGTTTGTCATTTCTAGAAATGGATCTTTGATTTACAGTTAGCACAGACTAATTGAAGAAAATGTTAAGTCTCAATTTTTTTGATTCATTCGTATTGCCTATGTGGTCAATGATAGAGAAAAAACCCAGAGATTTTATGAAACAAAGACCACCTGTGTCTTATTTTGAGACTGATATATAAAAACTGCACCTCTATGACAATACAACAGCTGTTACAGACTGCCATATATGAGTACTGAAAGGAATGACATTCATAAGTTGACTACTAATATTTTCCAGGTAGCATTGTACCTCAACTTATTTTCTGCACACATCTAATGTACTTGGTTAATATGTTTAAAGTGCTACATTTAAAGTGCTACAGGAACACACACAGATGCACATAATCTTGTATTTAGTGAAACTCTCCTTTTTTCAAAAGTGAGGAGAAATTTAGATATTCTCAGACATATGTATATGTGCAAACTGAGAAGTTTTTCCTCACTATATTTCCCTGGAAGAAATTCTGAAGATGGTCTTCTAGAGTACAATAAAGTATCATGAGACAGTAAATCAAAGCTAAGAAGAGTAAAAATTTCAATAACAGTTAATGCTTTCATAATTATAAAAGCTTGTATTATGGTAATTTTGGTCTGTAGCTCATTTTGCTTTCTACATAGTTTGAGACTGTTAGATTTAAAACAATTATTCATTTATGTTTTGGGATATAGAATACATAAAGATGTAATTTTGTGAAATCCACAATAGAAAAATATCAAGATATAATTGTTAAAAGAGTAGAGGTTTTCCATGTTACAGACATTAAACTATAAATTCAAATTAGAATGTTATAATTTTAGGCTGTGAATTGAAATTCCCATTGAAACTACAAAGCAAATAGCTATATGATATACCCAAAAGACAATGATAGAGGAACATAAAGATCTCACTACAAAGGAACCAAACAAAATCCAACTAAACAAAAATAAATCTTGTAAAGGAAGAATGAAGGGCAACAAGCTATAATGTAGGTAGAAAACAAATAATTTAATAATTTAAGTATAGTCTTATCAGTAATTACCTTAAATATAAAGACTAAGACATCCAAACAAAAGATAGGAAGAATGAATTTTAAAACACAACTATATGCTGTTACTTACAGAATCACTTTTGAACTAAAAGCACATTTATACTAAAAGAAAAAGGACATAAGAAGTCATTCTGTGGTAACCAAAATAGAACAGAGGTAGTTATAATAACAGCAAGGAAAGTAGGCTTTAAAAGATTGTGAGAGACAAAGAAAGATATGATTTATGAATTAACAATTCAAAAGAGCAAAAAATGTAATTTTACATTGTCATATATAATAACAAACCATCAAAATACATGAAGTAAGACCTGTCAAAATTGAACGTAAGATTAGATAACGCTACAGTAATCATTGTAGACTTAAATAGTTTACTGTCATTAATGGATAGAACAGTGAGATCAAAGATAAATATTGAAAAGAAGGCTTGACAACAAAATTAACTCAATAATTGCATCCACATTCTTTTTTTTTTTGGTGCCGGGGATCAAACTCACAACCTTGCATTTGCCAAGCAGGCACTTATGCCGCTGAGCTAAACCCCCGGCCACATTCATATTAAGTGCAGCTGGGATATTTTCCCAGATAGGTCATATATTAAGATACAAATTGTCTTAATATGCTATAAAATACATTTTGGGAGCACAATAAGCTGAAATTATATATTAATAACTGAGAATTTAAAAAAGATATGAAAATATGGAAATTAAACTACCAGTGGATCAAATACAAAAATAACAATAAAAACTATAAAAATACAGATAAATAAAATTGCATATACAACATACCAAAATTTATAAAACACAAAAAAGTTGGAAATTTTTAAATAAAATCCTTATATTAAAATATAAGAAAGATTTCAAATCAGCATCCTAAATTTACAATTTATGGAATTAGAAAAGAATACTATAAACTCAAAGCTAGCAGAAGATGGAAAATAATAAATATTAGAGCAAAATAAATGCAACAAAGAGTAGAAAAGCAATGGAAATATAAATGAACCAAAAGTTAATTATTTTACAGAATCAAGAAAACTGAGAAACATTTAGCAAAAAAGATAACAATGAGAGATGTTGTTCAATATTAACAGCAAATAATACAGTGAGTACATGATTCAAATTCTGCACAAATAAAATATTGATTTCTTTGAATCCTGTTCACCAAAAAATTGGATAAACTACATGAAATTGACAAATTCTTTGAAACATAAACATATTGAGACTGATGAAGAAATAAGAAATCTGACCTATCACTAATAAAGAGATTAGATTAGCAAGGAATAATCTCCCCCAAATGAAAAGTAAATTTAATGGATTTATTGGTGAGTTGTACCAAACATAAAAAGTAAAACTAGCACTACTCCTCAAATGTTTCCAAAAATAGAAGAAAATACTTCCTATCTATACAGTTGGTAAGAGATAGCTTTTCAACAAATGGTGCTGAAAGATCTGGACATCCAAAAATGCAAAAGAATGAAGTTCAGTCCTTACTTTATGCATTGAGCAGAAATTAACTGAAAATTAGTCATTAATATAAAATTGAAAGTATAACATTGTTAAAAGAAATGATAAGCTAAAACTTTCATATGACTGGATTTGGGAATAATTTCTTGTGTATGACACCAAAGATACAGGGAGCAAAATGAAAAATAGGTAAGCTGGACTTCACAAAAAAAGCAAAAATTTGTACGCTATATCCAGCCTACAGAATGAGAAAATTGTTTCCAAATCTTTTATCTGATAAGAGATTAATATAAAGAATATGGAAAGAATTTATAAAACTGAGTAGCAAAATAACAAAACTTCCTTAAATGTGGGCAAACGTCTTGAACAGAATTTTCTCCAAATAAAACAAAGCCAGTAAGGCTGTGAAAGCACACCAGCCCATCATCACTAGAAATTCCAGCTATGTAAATGAAAACTGCATGTGGGCAGGACAAGCCTGTCCTCAAACCCATGTGGATGGAGGCAGAGCCCACCCACCACTCGGATGGTGCTTGCCCCTGGATGACTGCACTTGTACATTGTATCCCCTGAGCATGGTCACCCACAAACTCCAAGAACATCGTATGTTTTATCACCCCTTGACATTGGGCAGCAGACACAATAGCCACCTGACCAACCTCATCCTAGATGAGGCCACCATACGAGGAAGGAAAGAAGGCTGGGAGAGTCCACAGCTCCAGGGGAAATAACACACCGGAACTGTAGCTCTAGTACCATTGAAAGCTAGTGAGAAAATGTGGCTTATTGGATTCCAGGAGTCAATCAAAACAAAACAATGAATGTGATACCAAACTCCAAAATAAGATAAAAGGAAATCAATAATAGCTACCATGATGCCTCTTGTTATCCTCAAAATCACTGCTCAAACCATAAGGCATAATAAAATCAAACAATACAACAGAATACAACCAATAAAAAAACTACGAAAGCAATACAGGATTCAAAACAAGGTAATAAGGAAACAAAAATGGCTACCATAATACCTCTTGTTATCCTCAAAGTAACTGCCTATACCATCAGACATAGTAAAATCAAACAAACAAAAGAGAACAGTATCAATCAAAATAAAACAATGAAACCAATACAGGACTTTGAAACAAGATAATAGGAAATCAATAATGGCTACCATACTATATTTTGTTATCTTTAAAATAGCTTCCCATACTATCAAATATAATAAAATCAAAACAAAACAGAATAAAGCCAAAATAAATAGAATATTGAATATAATATAGTTTCACAACATGATAATATATTAACAACGGCCACTACATTCACTTTAGACATTTCCTCCCCTTTCACTTTCACAATATCTATTGTGCATTTTGTATCTTACTAATTCCTTTACTTTTTTATACTGAGGAGACAACACAATGTTCACCCTTGTGACTCTGAACCATTCAAGTTGTACCCATTTACCTACAGGAGCCTCAAGGTTATCTTTCTTTATTATTGAGTAGCTTTTCATTGTATAAAAATGCCATATCTATTATCCATTCTATGGTTGATGGGCAAGCTACCCCTACTTACTTCTGGTTGCCTGTCACCTGGGCCATTGTTTTCTTTGCCTTTCAGTCTATGAATTTTCTTTTGAGTTAAATGTGTTTCTTAGGGCCAGGGTTTAGTTCAACAGTCTAAGTGCCTGCTTGGCAAATGTGAGGTCATGAGTACCAAAAAAATTATATATATATATATATATATAATTTATATATATAATATATATATTATATATATTATTATATAAATATATATAATATATATAATATATATATATATAATTTCTTGAGTAAAGCATATTGATGGCTCCTGTCTCCTGATCCACACTGCCTGTGTTTCTTTTTATGGGTGACTTGAGGCCACCTACATTAATGGTTATGGTCAACAAGCACTGGCTTATCTCTGCCATCCTATTTTCCTGCTGTTGATTGTCTACTTTTCCCCTCAATTAAATTATGTGCTCTTCTCAGTGATCCCCCTCTGCCACTGTCCCTGGAACTGTGATGATTTTTATCTCTCTGTAGAATTTTCTTCAGTATTATTTGTAGGGTTGGGTTGGTGGTCATAGATTCCTTCAGCTGTTCTTTGTCATAAAGCATCTTATTCCTCCATTAATTTTGAAAGATAGTTTTATTCAGGGTACATCAATCCAGGTTGGAAGTTGTTTTCTTTCAGGACTTGAAATACTTCAACCTCTTTTTGACTTGATGGTTTGTGTTCAGATACCTGTTGTGATTCTGATGTTTTCCTTTATAAGTGATTAATTTTCTCTAACAGCTTTTGGTATTCTGTTCTTGTGCTGAATTTCTGGGATCTTCATTATTATATGTCTGGGTATAGATTTATTTTGTTTATAGCTACAGGAGTTCTATAGGCCTCACTTACCTGTTTGTCAGGTCTTTTTCTCATGCTTAGGAAGTTTTCTGCTATTGCTTATGTAAATAGTCTTTTTATGACATTTGTGTTGCCTCTTGCTTTATTGCTGACACTTATAATTATTCAATTATTTGTCTTTGCATCATCTTGCAATCATGGAATTGTTGTTCCTGGTTCCTGGTTATTTTTAAGAGACCTTTCCTTTCATGATCACTAGTTGCAAACCTATCTTCAAGGTCTGAAAGTCTATCTTCAGTTTCTTTCAAGTGGTTTTGCCAGCTTGCAAAGGAGTTTTTAATTTCCTGGATGTCTCTGTGAATCTGTTTCATGCATTCTAAAACTTTGTTATATTGCTCATTCAAGGTTTCCTTCATTTTTCTATGTGCCTCTATTTTTTATCAATGTCTTATTTAGAGGTGCATAGCAATTCTTTTGAAATGTCTTTCATTTCTTCTTTTACCTGAGATAGTATTTCTGTTTTAATTTATTTTATAACTTCATAAAGTTGTTACTTTACTTCAGTTGCCATCACTTCAGAAACTGCAGGTGTACGAATCCCAATCTCTCCCATGTTTACATCTCCTGGATTTGCTCTGCGTGGGTTGGAGGCCAGAGACTGACTTTTGTTTCTGTCTTGACATTTTCTTGGGTCCTTCTGGACAGTTGGTTTGTGGGGTTGCAGGCATTTCTGACATTGGCTACAATTTCTCTGAAGAGTGACTTTTTGGTTTATTGTCAAGTGCTGGCTACAGGTATCCAGTGATGGCCATTTGATGTGCTAGTGTGAGGCTGGCTGCTGCTTTTCCCAGCCTGCACTGGCTACCAGCAGCAGGAAGCATCCCAGATGGTTGCTGGTGTGTGTACAGGGGTAGGACAGACTGCTGCTTCCCAGATCTGAGCTGGTTACTGGAAGTAAGTGTCCACAATGGGGGCTGGTTTGAACATGGGGGCAGGGATGGCTGCTGCCTCATGGACCTGAGCTGGTTTCCTGTGGGAAGTATCCGTAATGCAGCTTAATGTCCACTGGGGCAGGGCTGGCCTCTGCTTCCTGTAACTCATCTTGTTTTGTTTTGTCTCTTGTTTTTTCTTTGATGGTTTTTGTGAATTTGGAAAATAGTCTCATTTTTCTCCTTTTAAATTATTTTCCTTGTTTAAATTATTTTCCTTGTTTAAATTACTTTCCTTGTTTTTCTTTTACCCTTTATTTCTCTTTGTGTCTTTTGTTGTTCTTTTTTCTCCTTTTAACATTTTTCACTTTTTTCCTTTATTTTGCTTTTTCTTAAAATTTTATGTTACTTTTATCTTGTACTATTAATTTCTTTTTATTTCTCAATAGACTCACACATCTCAATTTTCTTCTTTTCTTCTCATCTTCCCTTGATTAACATTTCAAACTGTACTTTTCTCCTTCCCTTCTACATTCTCTATTTTATAACTACAAACATCTTTATGAATCTTTAGTTAAATGTCCGCTATTAGTGTTTAATACTGTTCTATTTTGAATGCTATTAAAGTTGTTCTATTTAATAGATATTAACTGTAGGTCAATATTTTGTTTGTTTTAGTGTCTATATTATGATTATAGATATCTTTTCTATGATTAAGTATGGTAATTACTGGTTCTTAGAGTATATGAATTCTACTTTTCCTTTAATCCTATTATTATTAATGATTGAATTACTATAGTTGTTAATGGTTTTCTCTGTACACCAATAGCTTTGTGTACAGAGCCTTTGTGTGTTTGTGTCTTTAACAATACTATTGCCTATTCTTAAAGAACTTGGTATTGGGTTAAATACACTGCAGCCTTCCCTCCCAAGTAAACAGATGTAGGTGGATCCAGGGACAGAGACAAAGTCCCCTATAGTTAGTCGGAATCAGAGGACATCACTGAAAAGCAAATATTAACTTAGGAGTTCTCCATACTAAAAATGAAGTCTTCCACTGTAGTCAACACAAACAGCCCCATCACAAAAAATAAAAGCAAATATGGAGTGATGACAAATACCTATAATCCCAGTACTCAAGAAGCTAGGAACACTAGCGTGAACTCCAGAGTAATATACTGTTTCAAAAATGAAAAGCAAAACAATCAAACACACAAACAAAAAAATCTAAAGCAAAACAATAAAAAGCAAATTTTGAAGGCAAGGTGGCAAAATGCCTATAAAAATTTCTAACTCCCCTGCAAGCTGAATCATGTGACATAAGGAGGAGGAAATAAAAATACCCACAGCTGAATTATTTGTTAATATAACAGAGGAGCACTGCCAGCTGCTGAGTTCATACCCACACCCCTAGGACAGGGGATTGTGCCCTGGGGGCTCTGCTAGCCCCAGTTCTCCGTGGCCAGCTTCTGCATCTCAATTAAGAGAACCCAGAGTCTTCAGAGGGGTGGAGATTGCCCTAGGTGAGTTCCAGTGATTTGGGAAAGTTGGAGACCTACGTTCAGGCTTTTGAGTTTCTGGGAGCTACCAGGACATTGGACTGGGTCCAGCAGATTGCAGGGCCTCAGTCAACCATGCTCATTGGGCTTGTTTCAGTCCAGGAGGCAGAAACCTTGCACAAGGACTCCGGGCTCAATTGGGCTGGCCTGGGGAGAGCTTAAGACCAAAACTGCCAGCTGCTGAGTTCATATCCACACCCCTGGGACAGGGAATTGTGCCCCAGGGGTTCTGCCAGCCCCAGTTCTCCACACCCAGCTTCCATATCTCAATTAAGAGAGCCAAGAGTCTGCAGAGGGGTGGAGATTGTCTGAGGTGAGTCCTGGTGACCTGGGGAAAGTTGGAGATCTACATTGCAGCTTTTGAGTTTCTGGGGAGCTACCGGGATGCTGGACTGGGTTGAGCAGATTTCAGGACCTCAGTCAGCCATGCTCAGCAGCCTTGTTTCAGCCCAAGAGGCAAAAACCTTGTACGAAGACTCTGGGCTCAATTGGGCTGGGCTGGGGAGAGCTTAAGACCAGCACTGACAGCTCTTGAATTCATATCCACACCCCTAGGACAGGGGATTGTGCCCCAGGGGCTCTGCTGGCCCCTCTTCTACACACCCAGCTTCTGCATCTCAATTAAGAGAGCCAAGAATCTGCAGAGGGTTGGAGATTGCCCTAGGTGAGTGACCTAGGGAAAGTTGGAGACCTATGTTCCCAGTTTTGAGTTTCCAGGGAGCTACGGGGATGCAGGACTGGGTCCGGAAGTTTGCAGGGCCTCAGTCAACCATGCTCACCAGCCTTGTTTCAGTTCAGGAGGCAGAAACCTTGCATGATGACTCTGGGATCATTTGGGCTCATTTGGGCTGGGAGAGCTTACGGTCAGCACTGCCAGTGGTTGAGTTCATATAAACACCCCTAGGACAGGGAATTGTGCCCAGGGGTTTCACTGGCCCCAATTCTCCACATCCTGCACCTGCCTCTCAATTTAGGGAGCCAAGTACCTGCAGAGGAGCTGAGACTGCTCCAGTAGCTGAGGGTGCAGGAGGAGATTTGCCACACACCCAGGGGAAGCTTGAAACACCATGCAAACCAAGGAATAAAGAAAAATGACAAAAGGAAAGACCAAAAGGCAGGCTCAAATCACCAGCCCATCCCAAGAAAGCATGGGAGCCACGTACATAGAAGAAAATAGAAGCCATACACCTGAAATGACTGAAATAATATTATCTGAAATAAAGAAGCAACTGGGGGAAGCTATGAAGAAATTCAAATTAGAAATAATTGCCCAGGTAAAAGAAGAAATGATAAAAGTAGTGAAAGAAATAGTGAACATATCTAATGAAGACACAGCTAAAAAATTAGAGGAACAAAGCAAACAGATAGAATCCCTCAATGAACACTATAAGAAAAAAACAGAATACATAAAGCAGATTCAAAGAGATATACAGGAAATCAAAAATTCTATTGAAAGCTGTAATAACCACCTGAATGAAAGTAAAGATAGAATTTCAGACCTCGAAGATAAGATTGCAGCTAGTGAACAGGAAAGGAAAGATCTTTTAAATATAACAAAGAATCAGAAACAACAATTCAACAGATGCAAGAAGATGCAAAGAAAAATAACATAAGATTAATAGGGATAAATGAAAAAGAAGGGGACAGCCCAAATGTTATCAAGAGGATATTTACAGAAATAATAGCTGAAAACTTCCCAAACATGATAAAGGAAACTGACATTTGGATTAGTGAAGCATATAGAACTCCAAATAGCCATAGCCAAAATAAAACTACACCCAGACACATAATAATCACCATCCCAGAAACCCACCATAAGAACAGAATACTAGAAGCTATTAGAGAGAAAAGACAGATTACCTATAAAGGAAAACCTATCAGAATCACAGCAGACTTCTCAACACAAACAATGAAGTCAAGAAGAGCATGGAGTGAAGTATTTCAGATCCTAAAGGAAAATGACTTCCAACCCAGACTGATGTACCCTGCATAACTGTCCTTCAAAATGGATGGAGAAACAAGATACTTCCATGACAAAGAACAGCTGAGAAGCTTCATGATCACCAAACCAACCCTACAAGGAATACTGAAAGATATTCTAGATACACATAAGATAAACACACCAAGCAAGGCAGAAAATTAAATAAAATGGAAAGCTAAAGATACAACAGCAGAAAGATAACATGTCAACAATAAACCAATATATAACAGTTGTAACCATTAATGTAAATGGCCTCAACTCACCAATCAAAAGAAACAGACTGGCAGAATGGATCAAGGAACAACATCCAACCATATGCTCTCTAAAAGAAACCCATCTTACCCAAAAGGAAACCAATAGACTGAAAGTCAAAGGATTGAAAACAATACTTCATGCAACAGGAAACAAAAAAACAAAACAAAACAAAACAAAAAAAGCAGGAGTAGCGATCCTGTTTGCAAACAATGTGAACTTCAAACCAAGAATGATCCAAAGAGATAAAGAAGGTCACTACATACTAGTTAGGGGAAAACTTCAAGAGGAAGAGATAACAATCTTAAATATATATGCACCAAATTCCAGAGCACCTAGCTATACAAAGTAAATATTAACAGAAAGGAAAAATCAAATAAGCAATAACACAATTATAACAGGAGATTTTAACACGCGATTGACACAGAGGGACAGATCAGCTAGACAGAAAATCAGCAAAGAAATAACAGAACTGAATCACACCAGTGAACAAATGGACTTGAGAAATGTATATAGAGTTTTCCATCCAACAATATAAGAATATACATTCTTCTCAGCAGCACATTGGACATTCTTTAAAATAGACCATATACTAGCCCACAGAACATATTTAAGTAAATGCAAAAGAACTGAAATTATCCCATGCATGTAAATGATCATAATGCTTTGAAATTAGAAATTAACAATAAAAGCAACTGCAAAAACCTCACAAACACATGGAAACTGAATGATACACTCTTGAGCAATCAGTGGGTCATGGAGGAAATTAAAGAAGAAATTAAACAATATCCATAAGCAAATGAAAATACAAACACAATTTACCAGAATTTGTGGGATGCAATGAAAGCAGTCCTAAGAGAAAAATTTATTGCACTGAGTTCCCACATCAGGAAGACAGAACAAACACAAATAAACAACCTGATGCTACAACTCAAACATCTAGAAAATGAAGAGCAATCCAAGCCTAAAGCCAAAAGAAGGGAGGAAATTATAAGGATTAGAGCAGATATTAATGCAATAGAGACTAAGAAAAGAGTACAAAGGATCAATGAATCAAAGAGTTGGTTCTTTGAAAGAATAAATAAAATTCATAAGCCTCCTTATTTAAAAAAGTAAAGAAAAAACTCAAAATCATGCAATAAGGAATGAAAAAGTTGAAATTACTACAGACTTGGTGGAAATACAGAAGATCATCAACATCAATTTTGTAAACTTCTACTCTCATAGGTTCGATAGCACAGAAGAAATAGACAGATTCCTAGATACATATGAACTACCAAAGCTGGATCAGGAAGATGTAGAACTGCTGAATAACCCAATTTCTATTACTGAAATTGGAAATGTAATTAAGTCCCTGTCAACAAAGAAGAGCCCAGGCCCAGATAGATTCAGTGCAGAATTCTACAAGAAATACAAAGAAGACTTAATTATGACACTCCTGAAACTCATCAATGAAATTGAAAGGGAAGCACTTCTTCCTAAGTCATTCCTGGAAGCAAATATTACTCTAGAACCAAAACCTGAGAAAGACCCAACTAAAAAAGAGAACTTTAGGCCAATCTCCCTAATGAACATAGATGCAAAAATTCTCAATAAAATATTAGCAAACAGGATACAGCAAATCATCAAGAAGATTATTCACCCTGACCTAGTGGGATTCATCCCAGGAATGTAGGGATAGTCCAACATATGTAAATCAATAAATGTAATTCACCATATCAATAGAGCCAAAAGGAAGAACCACATGATCATCTCTATAGATGCAGAAAAAGCTTTTGATAAGGTCCAACACTCACTCATAATAAGAACCTTACAGAGAATTGGACTAGATGGTCTTTACCTCAATATGGTAAAGGCCATCTATGATAAACCTACAGCCAGAATCGTATTAAATGGCCAAAAACTGAAAGCCTTTACCTTAAAATCAGGTACAAGACAAGGATGTCCCCTATCACTGCTCCTATTCAACATAGTACTGGATATACTAGCCAGAGCAATTAGACAAGAGAGAAATAACAGGAGTAAAGATAGGAAAAGAGGAAGTTAAATTATCATTATTTGCAGATGACATGATAATTTTCATAGAAGACCCCCAAAACTCCATTGAAAAACTCCTAGATATAATAAATAAATTCAGCAATGTAGATGGATACAAAGTCAATACTCAAAAATCAATAGCATTGCTATACACTAACAAAAAAAAATACTGAGAGAGAAGTAAGAGAAGCCACACCTTTCACACTAGCATCCAAAAAAATGAAATACTTAGTATTAATCTCATGAAAGAAGTAAAAGAGCTATACAAGGAAAATTTTAATACCCTGAAAAAAGAAATCAAAGAAGACCTCAGATAATGGAAAGATATCACCTATTCATGGATAGGAAGAATAAACATTTGGAAAATGGCCATTCTCCCAAAATTATGATACAGATTCAATGCAATCCCAATAAAAAAACCACTAACATACCTCATAGATTTAGAGAAATCCCTCCTAAAATTCATCCGGAACCAGAAGAGACCTACAATAGCAAAGGCAATTCTAAGCAGTAAAGGCAAGGCAGGAGGCATCACAATCCCTGACTTGAAATTATACTACAAAGCTACAGTGATAAAGTCAGCATGGTACTGGAATAAAAATAGACCTGAAGATCAGTGGAATAGATTGGAAGATACAACCACAACCACAAACTCACTCAACCACCTTATCTTTGATAAAGGGGCCAAACATGATCACTGGAAGAATGACAGTCTCTTTAACAAATGGTGCTGGAAAAAATTGGCTATCCATATGCCAAAACTAAAACCAGACCATGCCTATCACCAGGTACTGAACTAAAATCTAAATGGATCAAAGATCTAAATATTAAAACAGAAACACTTAATCTATTGCAAGTCAAAGTAGGTAAAAACCTCGAAGATATAGGAGTAAGTAGAGAATTCATGAACAAGAATCAAACTCAATGGGAAATACTTCCCAGAATCAATAACTGGGACCATATCTTATTAAAGAGTTTCTGCATGTCAAGAGAGATTTCCAGCAGAGTAAAAGAAAACCCACAAATTGGGAAAAAAAATCTTAATGGATTGTCCCGCAGACAAAGGACTTCTGTCTAGAACTTATAAAGAATTTAAAAAAATGAGACTCTCGAAATTCAAAGACCCAATCCAAAAATGGGCATCTGAAATGAATACACAGTTCTCAGATGAAGAAATGTGAATGGCAAATAAATACATGAAAAAATGTTCATCATCATTAGTCATTAGAGAAATGCAAATTAAAACCACACTGAGTTTCCATCTCACCCCAGAAAGAATGGCCACGATAGAAAAAACTACCAACAACAAGTGCTAGAGAGGCTGTTTGGAAAAAGGAACTCTTCTCCCACTCTTTTGGTGGGAGTGTAGACTGGTGCAACCACTGTGGAGGTCAGTCTGGAGATTCCTCAAAAAGCTGGGTTTAGAAGTCTCATTTGACCCAGCTATTCCACTTCTAGGCATATTTCCAGAAGATCTGAAAACATCATACCGCAGTGATATATGTGCACCCATGTTTATAGCAGCACAATTCGCAATAGCCAGATCTTGGAAACAACCTAAGTACCCATCAACTGAGGAATGGATAAAAAAGTTTTGGCATTTTTATACAATGGAGCACTACTCAGCTATAAAGAATTATGACATTGAGATATTTATAAATAAATGGATCCAACTTAAGACCATACTCATAAGTGAAATAAACCAAACTCACATGTGTAAATACCATATAGTCTCCCTAGTATGAGAGTTGGTAAGAGTATATAAGATTTTATGGTAATCATGATTTCCCATTTCATTGCTTTGAAGCCTTTCAATGTTTTCATTCATCAGTTAGAATGTTTCTATTCTGTTTAAGTTGACTTTATTATATGTGATGGTATGAAAAGCTGTTTTGAAGAAAACAAAACATTATGACAGCCATTGCTGATTTAACATTGTCTACCTTAGAAGTCCTACTATGCTTCTACTCTGCTATTACCATCGGTTCTATCATGTTGTGTCTTACTGGGATTTTAATATATGTGATAGTATAAACAAATCTTTTTATTCAAAATGAGATATTATATTAGCCATTGATCATAGTTATTCAGTTCAGAATGTCCTGTAATTCTCTCATTCTCTTGAATGGTTTTATACTATTGTGTTATGTTTGATATTATTGTATCTGAAACTATGCTCAACTATAGCAGAGAAAGATATATTTTGAAAGCTACTGTTAATGTCCGGTTGTCTTATCATAAAGTGTTGTGCTGCTTATGTTGTTCTGTTCTGATCTGCTTTGTTCTGCCCTCTGTTGTTTTATTCTCTTAAAAAAAGAAAATATAACAGAAGAGTTTGAAAAGGAAAACCAATATGATACTTAATATGCATAAAGAAGATATAATATATAATTGACCTAATAAATTAATCAATGTGTCTAGGAAAAGCAATAATAAAATGGTGGCTGAGCTAAACAAAATGATATAGATCATCAATGCCCAAAATGAAAACAATCAAATTCCATAAAATGATACCCAACAAAAATTCAGGACATTAAAAATTCTATTGAAAGTATGGGGATGAGACATTACCATTGTGGGAATAGAGAATTGGAAATAGAAGACAAGGTGGGTATGACTGACCATTCATGTGAGATACCTTAAAGACAATCAGAGAACATGAAAAATGGATTCAATAGCTGCTAGATGATGCAAAGGCACTAATCTAAAATTAATTGCAATTAGTATAAAATAAGAAGATAGCAAACATAGAATAAAAAGCTTGTTTTTTAGAAGTAATGATAGAAAACTTCAAAATTGGGAAAAATTAAATATACATGTGAGGCATATAGAACCCCCAATACTCACAAACAGAAACTTTGCACAGTACCTCATATTCAAAATCCCAGAATTTCATTACAAGGACAAATAAAAATTATAACAGAAAAGCAATTAGAATTATAGCAGATATCTCATCACACACCTTATAAGACAACAGAACTTGGAGTGAAGTATTTCAGGCTCTAAACAGAAGCAGCCTCTAACCCAGACCTATATAACCTGGGAAATGATCTTTCAAAATTGACAGAGAAATAACATATTTCTATGATAAAGAAATATCAAACTAAACTTAAAATCAATGATCATAAAACTGATATGCCAGAAAAAATCAAGCAACAACAAAAAGCAAATAGAAAAACCAACTCAAGGATAGCCTAATAGCAGATGGTGAAGCTTATAATGCCCCAATGTCCAATAGGATAAACACACCAGGCAAAGTAAGTAGTTACTAAGGAAATCAATGACTGGAAAATAATGCAATGACAGGAATAAGTTAATACCGTGCACTGCTAGCTCACTATATGAGTGGTCTCAGTTCCCTGATTTAAACAACGGCAAAAACAAACAAACAAACAAAACACATTGGCAGAATACATCAGGAAACAAAATCCAGTGGTATACTATTAATGCAAGAAACACATTCAATCCAAAAATATTACTAGAATAAAAATCAAAGGAAAAAGAATTTCAATGGGATTCTGAAAACAAGCAGCTGTAACTAGTAGCTATCTTATTTTCAGTGAACATAGACTTCATGTCAAAACATATCATATGAAGAAAAGTAGGTCACTATATATTGGTTAAGATAATAATTCAACAGGAAAATATGTTATTAATATATTTAAAAAGAAATGATGCCCCCAATTTCATGAAAAAGTACTATTTCACATAAAGGTCCAGAAAAATACAAGCACAATGATAGTTGGGTAACTCAGTATCCCACTGTCTCATATAGATGATCAAGCACACAAATTGACAAAGAAATATCAGATCTGAATTAAGCCTCCAAACAAATAAACTTAATAGACATTTACAGAATGCTCACTATACAGCAGCATAGTACTTATTATTCTCACCAGCATGTGAAACTTTCTCAAAAATAGACCACATAGGCATCTCGGCATGACTGTTTGGGACTGGTAGGCCTGCCCTTCATCCGCAGGGAAATGCCTGGAGATCGGCATCTGGGCCAGGTCTGTTTGGGCCCGTAGCCCCGCCCTTCACCCCCAGGAAGTCTCCCAGAAAGCAGCATCTCGGCCTGTCACTTTGGGACCCGAAACTCTCGGACCTCTAGAGGGGCCTGGCCTGTTTGGATCGAAAGTCTGCGCAGACCTGCATCTTGGTGCGACTCTTTGGGACTGGTAGGCCTGCCCTTCATCCGCAGGGAACTGCCTGGAGATCGGCATCTGGGATAGGTCTGTTTGGGCCCATAGCCCCGCACTTCACCACCAGGAAGTCTCCCAGAAAGCAGCATCTTGGCCTGTCTCTTTGGGACCCAAAAAGTCTCGGACCCATAGAGTGGCCTGGGCTGTTTAGATCAAAAGTCTGCACAGACCTGCATCTCTGCACAACTGTTTGGGACTGGTAGGCACACCCTTCATCCGCAGGGAAATGACTGGAGATCGGCATCTGGGCTGGGTCTGTTTGGGCCCATAGCCCCACCCTTCACCACCAGGAAGTCTCTCAGAAAGCAGCATCTTGGCCTTTCTCTTTGGGACCAGAAAAGTCTTGGACCCGTAGAGTGGCCTGGGCTGTTTGGATTGAAAGTCTGCGCAGACCTGCATCTCGGCGCGACTGTTTGGGACTGGTAGGCCAGCCCTTCATCTGCAGGGAACTGCCTGGAGATCGGCATCTGGGCCGGGTCTGTTTGGGCCCGTAGCCCCGCACTTCACCCCCAGGAGTCTCCCAGAAAGCAGCATCTCGGCCTGTCTCTTTGGGACCCGAAACTCTCGGACCCGCAGGGTGGCCTGGGCTGTTTGGAGTGAAAGTCTGCGCAGACCTGCATCTCAGCGCAACTGTTTGGGACTGGTAGGCCCGCCCTTCATCCGCAGGGAACTGCCTGGAGATTGGCATCTGGGCCAGGTCTGTTTGGGCCCATAGCCCCGCCCTTCACCCCAGGGAAGTCTCCCAGAAAGCAGCATTTTGGCCTGTCTCTTTGGGACCAGAAACTTTTGGACCTGCAGAGTGGCCTGGGCTGTTTGGATTGGGAATATTGTGGAGACTGGCATCTTGGCCAAGTCTGTTTGGGACCAGGAACTTTTCAGAAACCAACATTCTGGCCTGACTCTTTGGGACCTGTAGGCCCTTCACTCGCAGGGAACCTCCTGGAGACCAGCCTGGGACAAAGCACGGTGGCCTGGTCTGCCTGAGATTCCACAGGCTCTGGGGTGGCCACACCCAGCATTCACCTTACAACTTAGGGAGCCAGGAGCCCACAGAGGGGAGTTAGGACCCTGTGAGGAAGCCAAGAGCCTGTGGGGGAGCCACTGCCCCTCCAGGAACTGAGGGTGTAACAGGTAATTTGCCACATAAGCAAAGAAAGATTTGGAACACCGCTCAAAGTAAGGAAATATAGAAAAATGACAAAAGGAAAGACCAAAAGGCAGGCTCAAAGCCCCAGCCCTCCCCAAGAAAGCTTAGAAGCTGTGTACATAGAAGAAAAAAGAAGCCATACACCTGAAATGTCTGAAATGATATCAAATGAAATAAATATGCAAATAGGGAAAGCTATGGAGAAATTCAAACCAGAATACTTCCCCAGGTAAAAGAAGAATTGATAAAAACAGTGAAAGAAATAGTGAACGTATCTAGTGAAAACACAGCTACAAAATTAGAGGAACAAAGCAAACAGATAGAATCCCTCAAAGAACAAAATAAGAAACAAACAGAATGCATAAACCAGATTCAAAGAGATATAAAGGAAATCAAAAATTCTATTGAAAGCTGTAAAATCCGCCTCAAGGACAGTGAAGACAGAATTTCAGACCTCGAAGATAAGATTGCAGCCAGTGAGCAGGAAAAACAAGATCTTTTAAAAATAACAAAGAATCAGGAAATAACAATTCAACACCTGCAAGATGATGCAAAGAAAAATAACATAAGATTAATAGGGATAAATGAAAAAGAAGGGGACAGCCCAAATGATATCAAGAGGATATATACAGAAGTAATAGCTGAAAACTTCCCAAACATGAGAAGAGAAACAGACATCTGGATAAGT
>PVJX010000647.1:0-39090 GCA_004027295.1 Dolichotis patagonum
CAATCTTATCTTCGAGGTCTGAAATTCTGTCTTCACTTTCATTGAGGCGGTTTTTACAGCTTTCAGTAGAATTTTTGATTTCCTGTATATCTCTTTGAATCTGCTTTATGCATTCTGTTTGTTTCTTATATTGTTCATTCAGGGATTCTATCTGTTTGCTTTGTTCCTCTAATTTTTTAGCTGTGTTTTCACTAGATGCGTTCACTATTTCTTTCACTATTTTTATCAATTCTTCTTTTACCTGGGCAAGTATTTCTCATTTGAATTTTTCCATAGCTTTCCCTATTTGCATATTTATTTCATTTGATATCATTTCAGACATTTCAGGTGTATGGCTTCTTTTTTCTTCTATGTACACAGCTTCTAAGCTTTCTTGGGGCAGGCTAGGGCTTTGAGCCTGCCTTTTGTTCTTTCCTTTTGTCATTTTTCTATATTTCCTTATTTTGAGTGGTGTTCCAAAGCTTTCTCTGCATGTGTGACGAATTACCTTTTGCACCCTCAGTTCCTGGAGGGACAGTGGCTCCCCCACAGGGTCTTGGCTTCCTCACAGGGTCCTAACTCCCCTCTGTGGACTCCTGGCTCCCTAAGTTGTAAGGTAAATGCTGGGTGTGGTCACCCCGGAGCCTGTGGAATCTCAGGCAGTTCAGGCCACTGTGCTTTGTCCCAGGCAGGTCTCCAGGAGGTTCCCTGTGAGTGAAGGGTGGGCCTACAGGTCCCAAAGAGTCAGGCCGTGATGCTGGTCTCTGGGAGATTTCCTGGGGGTGAAGGGTGGGCCTAGCAGTCCCAAATAGTCGTGCCGAGATGCTGGTCTGTGCGGACTTTCAATCCCAGCAGTCAGGGCCACTCGGGGTCCTGGAGTTTCGGGTCCCACAGAGTCAGGCCGCGATGCTGGTCTCTGTGAGATTTCCTGGGGGTGAAGGATGGGGCTATGGGCCCAAACAGACCTGGCCCAGATGCCGGTCTCCGGGCAGTTTCCTGCAGATGAAGGGTGGGAAAGTAAGACTGTCGAAACAACAACAACAAGGTGGCAGGATTGACAGGATAAAGATGTTTGAAGTGAGGGGCATTCACGGCAATGCATCTTTCATTGCAATATTTTTAAAACTTAAAGTGCAGGGGCCAGGGATTTAGCTCAGTGGCATAAGCACCTGCCTTGTAAGCACACGGTTGTGAGTTTGATCCCCGGTACCTATTAAAAAAAAAAAAGAAACTTAAAGTGCTTGTCACATATTTTAATCGCACTTTGTATACCCCAAGTGCTACCTGAGCTATTCTGAGAAGCCACCTGTCACTGATCTGAATTTCAAATGTAAGGCTCCTGGGGAGCTTCTTCTCTCACCCCACACACCAAGCTAAGCCCCAGAAGCAGGTGGCCGAGGGCTGGGTTGTTGGAGACCTCACCAGCGGTGCCTTCTAGTGTGACCTGACTTCAGGACAGTATGTGTAGAGGTGACCAAGGGTAATGGGGTCTTTTAGGGGGCACTTTCCACACAGGAGATGTGGGCTGAAGTCACACAGGGCTTCCAAGGTGGGGCCACAAGCCATGGCCTGGTGGAAATTATAGGTCCTTGTTACGGTTTGTGTTCAGGTGCCCCGCCCCCAGCCTCACGGGATCACAGACGTGGCCGAATGTGGCATTTGTGATTGGTTTGTTGTCTGGTGCTGGGATTGGTGGTGTGAGAGCTGCACCCACCCAGGGGTGGAGCTGGCCCTCAGTGTAATGGTGGGAGGAAGGAGGGTCTTTCTTCTTTTCCTCTGTTCTCTCTTGCTGTTTGTGGTGGCCATGAATGGCTGCCCTGCCCTGCCACCCTGCCTTGGAGCCAGCTGAGTATGGACTGAAACCCCTCAAACTGTAAGATAAATAAACCTTTCCTTCCTTAATTTTGGCATCAGGTATTGTGTCTCAGCAATGAGAGGAAAGTAATTGAGACAGTCCTCCAGCACTTGATGGCCCTGTCCTGCCAGCACCCTGCCTCTGGTGTCCAGCCTCCAGGACTCTGTTGTCCCGGCTGCCTCCTTTGTGGGACTTTGAGGGTGGCCACAGGAAGCCAGCCCAGTGGTCATACTCGTTTTCATAAATAATATGAAGGAAAGTCAGAGGAAACAATAATTTGCTAGAGTCACACGGCAGGCTGGTGACAGCTCAGGGTGTTGGGACAGGGAGGGTAGGCTCCAGGACTTCCCAGCACGTCCGCACTGGCAGCCAGCAGTCAGGGCAGCTGTCCTGACTGGTGGTTCCTGTTGTGTGTCCCAGTTTCCTCTGCCCACCCCGTAGGTGTGGTCCGGGTCCTGCTTTGCGTTCTTTCTGGCCGCTACCCGTGTGCCCATCTATTCTCTCCCCAGGCTCCTGCTGGTCCCGCTCCAGACCCCTGAGGACCCCGCCCAGCAGCCAAGGAGGACGAGGGGGGAGGCACAGAGGACCTTCTGGGACAGTCAGGCAGGGGACAGGGGCTCCAGGTCACTGAGTGCACAGGGGAGACTGGAGGCTCAGGCCACCGAGCAAGAGGCCCGGCTGGGGGCCTGGAGGAGCCCTTGGGTCTGCCTTGTGTCCCCAGCGCTAGTCCAGAGCTGGGGAGGACGGAGGATCTTCCTGGTGGGAAGCAGGGGGACCCTGTTCTCTGTTTTCAAGGTGGAATGCCCCTTCCTGTGGGTGTCAAGTCCTGCCTCAGCTCCAGTCCCCACCCAGGAGAGGCTCTTGTTGAGGGGGGCAGGGGCAGCTCCTCCTGGGGGAGGCCGGGAGCTCAGGAGGACCCCAGCGGCGGATGCGTGTCGTGGCCTCTGCGGCTCTGGTCCTGACCAAGAAAGGCAGCCAGGGCAGCAATCGAGGCGCGGTGACAGGGCAGACCTTGATCTGAGGTAGCAGCTGCTCTGGGACGAAGAGGTTAGTCCCTGTGCCGTCAGGCAGGGCTGTGTCACACCAGAGTCCCCGACTCACAGCACAGTGCCATGGATGCACACATTCGCGACAAAGCGCTTTTCCTGAAACTGTCTCTCCCTTGGGCAAAGTGGTGATCTCCAGGGACGGACATGTCTGCTGGGCGCTGGAGCTCCGTCTGTCTCCCCAGCCATCTAGACAGATCGCTCTCCCCACTGTGACTGCCTTGGCCTGGACGCTGCTGGGGGGTCCTGCGGGTGTTGGCCCCTGCACACCAGGTTCTCCACGTGCCTGTCTGGGGCTCCCACGAGCACTCCCACCTCGTCCACTCTGGGAGGGGACTCAGTAGTGGAGAAGCAAGGAAAGAGCCATCCGAGTGGTAAAATAATGTTTTATTCCACGGATGAACGGACGCTACCATGCCGCATCCCCATGTCCCCCCGACCAGGTCTCGGGGCCAGAGCTGGCGCTCCATCCGGACCTCACTGAAACGGCAGAAGCACAGCGCACACAGGCCAGTCCTGGGGTCAGGGCACTGCTCCTCTTCACGCACCGCGTGGCCGTGTGTGTCTGTCACCACCCTGGGACGGAGCTGTTCCCGCAGACCTGGCTGGAACTGGCATTCGAAGCTCACACGTCTGGAACAAAACCCCCAACACCGTAAAGTGACATAGATACTTCTCCTCGTTAGACAGGGTGCCAAGGACACCCCTGCGGCCCAGAAGCTGGAAATCAGGCTGTCACCAAGCCCGAAAGGAAGAGATGGGAGCTGATCTACTTCAGACTAGCGCTTCTAGAGTCCAGATCAGCCATGGTGTCCACATGCAAGGGGGACATCACAATGCCGGACGCACATTCCTTTCTTATATACAACAGAATGAAATATACATGGGGGGGCAGCGACTGTACCTCTGGTCAGCGTGTATCTTACAAGGCTGGTGGAGACCAGCGTCACCGTCCTGCTGGGGCACAGGGAGGCGCACCGCCCCCAGGATCGCGGTGCACTTGTGACTTTGCTTAGCATTTCTGTGACTGAGTTGAGCTTCCTCCACACGCCTCGGGTGCACGGAGACTTTGTTTATATTTTGTAACCACGTGTCATCGGACAAGACTCGACAACTCATCAAGGAGGAGAAGGACAGTTTCAAGGACGTACATGAATGGACAGTGTTATCTGCAGGGAAACCCTAGCGCAGCTCAGTGGGGAGTGGATTTGTTTACGTGTTCCCTTACTGGGTAGTACTGGGTGCGTCTCCGCCTCGGTGTGAAAAATGCCACCACCAAGTCTGAGGACGCCAGGGAGGAGGGAGCAGAGATTCGGTTCTGTTTTGCTACCCAAACAAATGGCAAGTAGGAAGTGAAACAGAGCATACCAGGAAGAAAGAAAAAAAAAAAAGAAAACAAGAAACAGCAAACAACAAACTGCCCCAGGAGTATACACAATGCTCATCAGGTTAAAACATAGAAAAATATGAGTTAATTTGAGACAGTGAACCATTAGCACAGCTACAGCGATGCTCTGTACAAGATCTGTTTTCTTGGTGCAGCCCAAACAAGCTCGGAGGTCAGAGTTACAGCGAGGGCCAGGCCGGGTGCTGACCGTGCACTGCCTGCAGCCCGGCTCTGCAGAGCTGTCGAGGGCCGCTGCGCTGGAATGTGGCCCTCCTTGCAGAGGGTTGGGGCCTAGTGCTACTGGTGGGATGCTCGCACTAGGGGCCGGCTTCCTGGGGCTTTCGGGTGGCCCTCACTGCCCTCTGTCCTTTGCTGGGTCCCTGGGGGAGGCCTGTGGGATGTGCCTGTCACTGTGGGGCCAGGAGGAGGTGATGCTGCTGAACGGGGGTGGGGCTGTGTGTTCCAGGCCGCATGGGGACGCATCTCCCCACGCCAAGCCACCTTCTGAGCCTGAGACACACATGCTGGGAAGGTCCTTGCCTCTGCCCCACCCGCCCTCGCCCTGGGGGGCAGAGGGAGCAGCAGGAGACTCCTCTTTGCACACTGCTGTGGAGAGGGCCATCTGTGCCCAGAGCAGCCGGGTGTTAGTCCTCCTCCTCCTCCTCTTTCGCTGTGGCTGTTGGGAGCTTGTCCTGGATCCTGAAGCATTCCACAAAGAAGTTGATGATGGCCCGGTATAGATGCTGCTGCAGTGCGGGGCTGTGGAAGTAGTGACTTTCATCCGGGTATATCTGCAGGGAATGTGGGGATGGTGTTATCACCGGGTCTTCCCTCCAGGGCACCTCAAGGTGCAGCAGTCAGGGAACCGAGACCACCCCAGGCCCACACCCCTCTGGTTTTATTGCCTGTGAGTTTCCCAAGACCTGCCGTGCTCTCACGTGGCCTCGCTGGAGCTGCAGGGCCTGCTGCTCGGCACCCGGTGTACACCCCAGGGTGGCCCCGTCAGCACAGACGGGAGGAGGCGCCTTTAATCCGAGAGTCAGATGCATGGCAACCGTCTTCTTCATTACATTTTCCAGAAGCGAGCTCAAATACCCCATAACCATGCCCTTCCATCCCATTCACCAGCCCAGGGACAACCTCCCTTCTTGCTGGAAGCTCTCCCTGACCTGCCAGCAGTCACGTGTCCTTTGGTTGCTGGACACAGAGCCAGGTGATGGTTGGGGCCCCCTCCTTGAAGGGGACAGGTGTGTGGCTGAGGTCTCATTTATCTCTGGACCCCAACACCACCAGCTCACACTTATTCTACCAAAGGATCCGGGGTGCGAGGAGTAAGTGGGAGAAGTTTGCAGCATCAAGGCAGCAGCTGAGGCCCGTGAGGCCAGGCCAGGCACCGTGACAGCTGTTGGGGGTTCTGGGACACTCACGGTTTCTATCTGGGTGTGCCCAATACCTCGTGCAAAGGCAGGCCGGGCTTTTGGGAGGTGACTGGCTTGCACATCGTTACTGCTGACCTGCTGCTGGGGATGAGGTCTGGTTACCGGGGCCTACCTGGAGGGGTTCACTAGCTCTCCTGGCCTCCTCCTCTCATTTTCTGCTTCCTGTGGCCGTGGTGTGAGCAGCTTTCCTCCACCCTGCCCCTCCGCCAAGTGCCACCCGCTGGCTACGGACTGAACCCTCCTCAACAGTGAGATAGTCCTCTCCTCCTGTCAGTGGCCAGCATCAGGCATTGTGACCCAGTGACAGGCACGTGACTGGGATAGATGCCCCGACAGTGCCGAGGTCCCAGAGCAAGGAGACAGCGCCCAGGAGCCCAGGCTGTACCTGTAAGCTGTAGTTCGCCTTTTCCTTGATGAGCTGTGTGATCAGCTCCGCCGTGTGCTGGAAGTGGATTTTTTCTGTAAGAAGGGCAGAAGACAGAGGCGAGTTTCCGTCAGTGCCCCTGAGCCCTCTGGGAGCATCCTCCCCCCTGCGGCATGGCCCTGATACTCACCGTCCGCGGTGGCATGGATGAGCAGGAACTGCTGTCCCTCCAGCGCTGACACTCGGTGGGCCACCTTGGTCATCTGTGCGGGTGGACAAGGGGACAGGGTCAGTGGCTGCAGGACACGTGATGGAGGTGTGGACACAAGCTAGAGGAAGTCTGGGAGCCACTGGCCCAGGAAAGCAGGGTCTCTGTGTCACAATGAAACGTGACGAGGACAGAAGTCAGCTCCCTTCCTCATAGGGCACCCTCTCGGGGACCAAAGGATGCTGGGAGGAGAAGGAAGGAAGCAGGATTCCTCCGAGGACAAGTGGCCTCTGAGGATGCCCTGTTCACCTGGAAAGGGCGTCTGAGCAGGCCCAGGGCCTCTGTCCACACAGGAGGCTCAGCTCTGAGGACAGTCCTTCCAGCCCCCCCCCCAGTCACTGTTCCCTGCGCTGAGCTGGGGGGCCTGTTTGACACCTCACTGAGTCACTGCCTGGTGGCCAGGAGGGAGAGAGGGGCTTCTCATCCCACCCTCCCGAGGGACAGCCAGTGTCTCCCAGGTCAGGGACAGATGTGGAGCCTAGGGGTCCCTCAGCATCCTCCTTCTCCCTGTGTCATGCCATGGGGACAGGCAGCACTGAGAGGGGCAGTCCCTGGGGGGCTTAGCTTTGGTAGCCCCAAGAGAGGGGGAAGCCGCGCTGCAGGGCTGGTGAGAGGGACGAGGGTGGAGTCCAAATGGCAGCTGTGTCACACATACCTCATACGCCCTGTTGTCAAGTCCGTGGAGGCCCAGGTACCGCTCAGAAAATGCAGAGGCTGGACAGAAGCAGAGGGAGGGTCACCTAGCAAGGGCCCTGGTCCACTCAATGGGCCACCTTGGTCATTGCCCTCCCTCCCTCCCTCGAGGGCCCTGGATGTAGCATCCAGGCTCTGGGGCGTGGAACGAGGATTCGGGGATCCCTGCCACTTGTGTGGCGGGTGTTGGCTTTTAGCAGACATTATTGTCTGCATTTCTCAGGTTTGCAGGAGATCAGATGGAATGGGGTGGCGCTGGAATGTGTTAGAGGTGGGAACTAGCTTTTCTCCGCAACTCCACAATCAAGCAAAACTGAACCATCCCACTGATCAGAGCCCTAACGGACAGACAACCCCGCTTCACTTCAGTGAGCTTTGCAGGCGTTAGGAAGTGCATGCCTTCATCCCCACAGCCTTAACTCGTTCTGCTGGGGCCTAGCATAGATGGGGGAGTTGACCCAGGGTTCAGTGTGGACTGGGGGCGCCCAACAGGGGGTCACCTGGAATGGGACACAGGTGCTGAGGGGAACGCCCCGCTGGGGGCAGCACTCTCGGTCTGCAGCCCATTACCGTAGAGCCTGAAATCCGTGATGGGAGAGAGTGCCGCGCCGCAGGAGAACATGTGCCCTTGGTTTTCCCCCTTGGCCGGGAGGATGTAGGTGCTCAGGTACCCGCCATAGTCCTGGAGACGGAGGGGGACAGGGCCTAAGTCAGTGTCAGCACTCACAGAAACCGGCCTCAGATGGCAGCAGCTCAGAGAATGAAGTGAAGCATTAGTGAGGTTTTTAGGAGCTTTTGTAACTGAAGTTTCTTCCAGGGCAGTAGGTGGAGATGCACAGGAGACCCCTTCCCAGCTATATCCTGTGTGCTGTGAGGGCCCCACCTTCTGGCATGGCACCAGGGGACAGAAGATGGGTATGCTGTGGGGACACCTGGCACACACACCCTCCGGTACCCTGGGTCTGCAAGCTAGGCCAGCCACAGACTGGACGCTCCTGGAGGGAGGCCAAGGCCAGTACCCTGGCCAGGTGCAGGCCTGGTGCTGCTGCAGGGGGTGAGCCCTCGTTCCTGCTCTGCCCCGGCTGCAGTCTTCCGCACACGCTTGGTTCACAGGTGCTGCCGTCTGCCCAGACAGGGGAGGGAGCAGCAAAGGCAGGAACCAGGGACAGCACTGGGTAGCCTGAGGCAGGTGTGAGCTTCCAGGACTTTGCTGGGTGTATGTGTGTGTGCACATGTGGTATGTGGTTAGGCGAGCATGAGCGTGCAGGCATATGTGTGGCTAGGTGTGTGAGAGCCTTTAGTACATGTGGATGCGTGCGCGTGTGTAGGTGTGTGAGCATGTGTGCATGAGTGTATAGCACACGTGGGTTGGGGTGAGCGTGAGTACATGTGACTGTTGAGTGTGACTCTGTGCCTGTGCTGTACCAGGTCGGGCCCCACGTGGGTGGAGGTGGCCGAGTCACCCGTGCTCCTCTGCGCCTCTCACCAGAGACGTCAGCCACAGACGCCTGCCTCCCCGTTCTGGGGAGCCCGCTAGCCTGGAGGGGAGAGTACTGGGGAGCCCCCCGCAGCAGACACCTGGCTCCTCTCTCCTCTCTTCAAGAAGCAGAGATAAGTGAGTTAAACCAGGGACGCTACCACTGCTGGAATCGCTGGGCCTTACCTCCTTTTCCTGCAGGAGGCAGTGACTCAACGCTGAGAGGCTGAGGCAGGACGATTATGATTTTTTAAAATTTATTTTTCTTTCTTTCTTTATTTTTGGGACAGTGTGTTCAAGCTAGACTTGAACTTGCAGCAATCTTCCTGCCTCAGTTTCTAAAGTGCTGGGATTTTAGCAGCTACCAACCCTGCCACAGGATCACAAATCTGAGCCTAACCCAGGTAACTCAGTGACTTGGTTAGACCATCTCTCAAAGTACGAAGTGAAAAAGGGCTGGGGATGCCACTCAGTTCAAAGGCCCCGGGTTCAACCCCAAGTGCTAAAAGTAAAAGGAAGAACTCAGGCCCCCAGCCAGGGAAGGGACTTCCCAGTGAGCCGCAAGGAGCTTCGACAGGACGCAGCCCCTCGTGCCTGCCCGGAGAGGACACCAGAACAGGACAGGGAGACTCACCCGTCCGAACACGGCCACCCGTGTCCTGTCGATGTACTGCTCTTTCAGCATCGTCCTGCAGGCCAGGGAGGACAAGGAGAGTCAGGGCTCTCTGTGGTAGGACTTTGTGCCCCAAGGCCCACTGCATCCATGTGCTGTTCGTCTTCTGATAAACAAGGGGACAGGGCTCTGAAAAGCCAGTGACATGTACTCTTCTATGTGGCAGAGGACGCAGGTGCCAGGCCAGTGCAGAGATCCCACTGATGTGCGCGTTCTTTGGTGCACCTGTCTCACTGGCGGGGCTCTGTGTTCTCCACACCTGCACCCCATCAGGGTGGGGGGGCTGGTATCACCGTGGAGCCCTGTCACCTATTGTCACGCCAAGCACCTGCATCTGTGCCTGGTAGAGGAGTTCTCCTCCCTTCTCTCAGTGGGAGTCACACTCCGCTCTGAGGCCCTGTGGGATTCTGAGGCCCGCGGTCTCCTGGTGTGGGTTCTCTGTGCCTTTTTATTTCCAGACAACAATGCAATCCAATGCCCGCCCCTCAGCACCAAGCACTGCCTGTCTTCAGGATCCTGGGGGGGTCCTGCTGCCTTGGTGACCAGTATGTACCAGGAGCCCTCAAATCGGGGTGCATTTCTCCCTACTGCCCAGATGTGCGCAGTAATGGGTCACTGCCTTCAGCCCCTCGTGTTCACCGTCCTTCCTTCCCTATGGCCCTGTCTGCTATGGTGATGATTGCAGAGATGCAGGGGCGCTGGCCAGGAGCAGCAGCCCCAGCGCTGAGGCCCCAGCTCACCGAACGGCCTCCACCTGGTCCTTCTCCTCCAGCAAGCCCAGCCGCCGCCTCACTTCCTGCAGGAGCTTGGTGCCCTGGAAGCCGCTGCCGCGGCCATCGCATTTGACCACCACAGCTCCGTGGCTGCTCACCAGCACCGTCTCCCACGTCACCTGGAACTTCTCGGCCACACTCTGGCTGCCCGGGGTGCCGTCCCTGGAAGAGACATTGGGGCCTCACGGTGTGGCTGGCACCATGTCTGACGGTTCTGCCCCAGAGATTTCACCTCTGCCGTGACCTCAGGAGCTGACTACGTGCTACGGGAGACTTAACCCCGCCTTTGGCTCCTTTGGGTGCTAACCTAGCACGGCAGGACTCCTGTCTTCCCCCACTGGGCCCTTGGTCTTAGGGTTCTCCCCTCAGTGGCGTCACATGTGTGCCAAGGACACGGCAGCTCCTCTCTGTGTCCCCTACCTGGCTTTGCAGAAATCCTCTCTTCCACGTTAATCTGTGAGAAGCAGCGTGTGTGACAGGGCTGTGACACTGAAGGTCTTGGGAAGCCTGGCAGTGCGGCCAGCAGGGCGGTTCTCAAGGGGACACTGGGTACTAAATCAACCCTGGCCCACAGCAGGGCTTGGGAGGCTTTGGTTTTTACGCAGGACCGCAGGTTGGGCCCAGGGCTTTTGCACTGAGCTGTGTTCCCAGCTCGGTTTTATTTTTTATTACGTCACAAGGTCTCAGTGACTTGCTAAATTGGAAAGGCTGGGCTCGAACTTGCGATTCTCCTGGCTCAAACAGAAGTTTTCTAACCACATCCCTTAACGACAGGGCCACATTCTGAGAACACGCTGTTAGGTGATTTTCCGTGTGAACTTCGCAGAGCACAGGCACACACGCCAAAGCTGCCTTGGCGTCACTAGGGGATGCAATCTTTTGGGACCACTGCCACCTGCAGGCCCTGCCACTGACTAAAACACCGTGATGCTGCCAGGACTGTGTTTCCCCTTGACGGGGAAGGATGAGGAAGAGAGAGATGGCCCAGGGCCGGCCACAGATGGCCATGCTCCCTTCCAAAAGCAGGGCGGCCAGGACACGCAAGCCCAGCCTTCTCTGGCTTTCTGCGAGGACCGGGGTAAGGTGACATGGGGCGCTAGGAGGGGAGGGGAGAGCGTACAGCCCAAGGAAGCTGCACCCAGGAGCTGGCAGCGAAGGGCCCCTGTCTCATCACGAGGTTGTTCTCCCTGAATGTGGGTCCTGTTTCTTTTTGCATTTTTGTTGTTTTAAGCAGGCACTGCTGGTCTAATATCTTAGGAGTCTCGGGGTCCCCAAATCTCTTTGCTGTCACATTTGAAGTCATAGCAAGGAGCAAACAAGCAGGAAGACATGTCCTGCAGACTGGCCCCTAGGCAGGTGGCAGCCCATCTGCACACATGGTGAGTTTTGCTGCCCTTGACTGCGTTCCTTCTGCTTCGAATGCCCGCCTCAGCCAGGAAAGCGGGTAGTTTTGTAAACTGAGAGGCTTTGCAGTTTTCCCTATGGTCCCTGGAGAACGCTGAGTTCAGGAAAGAAGCTGGCTTTGAAGTCTGTAGTATTTCTTAGAAAGTTGTAAGAATCTGATGCGGTGAGGGAGAAAAGAGGTGAGAGAGAGACAGTGGTGTGTGTATGTGTACTTAGGGGCATTTTTGGCCAAGTGTGAAGTCAGTCCAGCTATCCAGGGGAGTGGGCACTAGCAAAACAGAGTGAGATACTGGAATCTATGCCATGGGTGTCTATAACAAAAGTTCTTTGTAACTTAGGAACCAAGCCCCAGGCCGACAACGGCAGGGTGAGTTGTCAGGGTCACCTGGAGCTCCAAGGGGAACCTGGCGTTCACTCAGGGAGTGACTGCTGATGTCCCCAGAGCCACCCCAGTGCAGGCTTGCACTCTCCCGGCCGCCCAAGGTCCATGTGGGCTCCATGCTCCCTGTCACTCCCTGGGTCTAGGAAGGGCCTGTGAAGGTGGACAGGGACGGTGTGAACCTCTCGGTAGCCCTCCCTGCATGTGCCTTCCGTGCCGGCACTTGGAAACCCCCCATGGGGAGATGCCCAGCGCGCCAAGAACCCAGTTGGACTCCACATCTTCCGGGTGTTGATGGGGCACTGGACAGTTGTCTTGAGGTCTAAACACAGGCCTCTGGCACCTCGAGCACACAGCAGGTGCTAGGGGAGCCTCTGGGGAGGCTGCTCAGACTCCCACGGGTGACAGGCTCCAGGCCAGCCTGGCCTGCAGAGGGCCGTCCTGGCTCCCTGAGCCCTGGCCTCTGCTTCCTCCCAGCCAGCACTGGCAGAGTGGCCGGAGCAGCCAGGAGGGCATGGAGCCCCTCTCATCCAGCTGCCGGGGCATTTCTAGGATTGTGAAGAGCGCTTGTGGCAGACGATGGCAGGATACTCACACCACCAGGAGCAAGGGGTAGTGGGCTGTGTCCGTGAAAGTGGCCGGCTTCAGGATTTGCACGGGCAAGTCTGGGGAGAGACCAACACAGCCAGGTCAGGGTGCGGGGGCAGAGGGCAGGGTGTGTCTGTGAACCCTGGTGGGGCTGTGGACACTGGGAGGCATGGGTGGGAAGTCCAGAGTCATCAAAGTGACTCTGGATGTGTGTTCTTGGGTGTGTCACCCAAACTGCCTGAGGCTGTGTTTCCAATCTGAAGCTTAAAGGCAGCCACGCAGGCAGGAGCGCAGGGAAACCAGGACCCACTGAGTCAGGGGCTGGGTTCTGAGAGTACTCGCTGCTGTGTGCACCGCCTACTGGGGGCTGGTACTTGGGAGCAATGGGTTTGGGGTGGGGATGGGCCAGGGATGGACGCTGAGGTGGGGGACAGGTAAAAGTGCCCTGAGGATCTGGCCCAGTGGCTTTGTAGATAAGAGCGGGCAGGTCTGTTTGCTGGAGCCAGAGAGGAGTCTCACTTCTGCCAGGGTCACTGAGTTTGGTCCTTGGCAGTGTGAAATGCAGAAGGGGAAGGGAAGAAGAAGAATTGGGTTTCAAGAAATTGCTTCTCCCAGCCATACATGGTAGTACATGCCTGTAGTCCCAGCCGGGGGGGCTGAAGCAGGAGGATTGCCATGAGTTCAAGGCCAGCCTGAACTGCACAGAGAGCGCTAGCTTCTACACAGAGGGACGTAGGACTTCCTTACTGATGTTAACTACCGATCTGGGGTGAATGTTAATGGCTTACAAACTGTACCAGTGGCTCAGAGCCAGGTGGAGAGGCAGGCAGGGGGCTTTAATATTCAAATATCCACAAGCTGTGTGGGGGGGTGGTCTTGGCCACTGAGAGAGCTGGGGAGGCTGCATTCCAGCCCCTGCTGCCCACTGCTGTCTCCAGATGGCCTGAGCCTCTGGGGGCAGAATAGGAGGACAGGCCCCAGGAAGGCAGCAGCCTCCAGGCCACCGTCCCAGCAATAGAGTCCTGAGGGGGCCATCGGGAGGCCGGGGAGGGGCTGTGGTTGACTCCTGCTCCTGCCCCGTGTGAGAGGTGCTGTTTGCAAACGAGTGTGGTCAGGATTTGGAAACCTTCAGGGACAGAAGTGGGCAGAGCCAGCTGGCCGGACAGGATTAGGGAACCAGGAGAGGAGCTGGGGTGGGGTTGGGGTGGGGGATGGTCTATGCTCCAGGGCAGGGCAGAGGAGCATCCTTCTGGGAAAAAACTCTGTCACAGCCTTGCTTGCTTGGTGGTTTACAGCTTAAGGCTCCTCTGAGTTGGGGGCTGTCCCCGCCATGTCTTCCTCACTGCCCCTCTCTGCAGAGCAGCCGTGTCTGGAGGACTTGAAGGGGATGCCTCTGACCGGGTCACTTTTCAGACTGCAGGGCAGTCCTGTGTGTTTGGCAGAGTGAGGACAGGTTCCAGCAGAGGATGGCTTCAAGTGGCCAAAGCAGGGACCCCATTGCGCAGACATGGGATAGATTGCTGGGCCAATTTGGCAAGGGAGGGTCACCTCAGTCCCCCTGCAGGGGATTCTGGGTGGTGCCCTGCACAATGCTGCTCTTGCTAATGCCCCTGCTATGAGTGAGTCTGTCCTGTACCACACCTGCAGAGAGCCCTGCAGGGCCCTGGCCCAGGGACATGCGGGTTTGGGGCTGCTGTGCAAAGAGGTGGGCTCTGGGCTGGGGAATTTTGAGGGCTATTCCGGGCATTGCACCCGAGGGTTCTAGGGAGCGGGTGTCGCCTGCTGGATGCACCCAGGAGTCGCCCCAGTGGAGGTAAATGGTGCAGTGCTGAGAGTCAGTGCACCTTGCAGTCAGGAGGGGGCACCAGCCCGCGCCGGGGTCCGCGCTGCTCTGCTGAGCTGAGGCTCACAGACACAGGCACAAGGAGGGAGGCAGGCCCAGAGCAGAGTGACGGGCACTCTTCAGGCTGTGACAGCACGTACTCTCCTGCCTCAAGACATGTCCCTCCAGCTGTAAGAAAGCCCAGGGCCTGCAGGCAGAGGAAGGAGGCTGCGGTCGTGGAAACATCCCAAGTGTCCTTCCCAGGACAGTGCGGGCACATGGCTACCGGGAGAGTTCCGGCCGAGGCCTGACCTAACCTGCCGGCCTCTCTGGTGGGCGCTTCCTGGGCCTGGCCGGCAGGGCTGAGGAGCAGCCTCAGAGCACACCACTGGCTTTCCTTTTCTTTTCAAATTTTCATTTTTTGCCATACGGGGAATGAAATCCAAGGCCTTTACACTGAACTAATCCCCAGCCAGGTTTAAAAAATCTTTTTTAAAAATTTTGAGACAGCATCTTCCTAATGCACTAAGTTGTCCAGACTGAGCCCAAACTCATGATCCTCCTGCCTCGGCCTCTCAGAGTGCCAGGATTACAGGCATGGGCCACCATGCCCGGCTTGCTTTTCTGTTAAAAGGAAAAAGAGTTGCACTTACTGTAGTCATCGACCTCGATTCTCCTGTACTCTATTTTAGGCATCTGCCGGTCACTGACAGCTTTCTGCACGTGTTCATTTGTTTCAAGGTCAAAGATCTCTGAAAGACAGCAAGGAGCAGCAGTGATGGTCCCCGAGCACCCACGAGAGCTGTGGGTTCGTTTCCACCTGTCCTGGAAGTGACGCTGCCTGTTGGTCTCAAAGCTCTGTCCCATGTCAGGCCACCTTCCCCCTCTAGGCCTCTGCTGTCTGCAGGGTTGCACGCTTACACGGGAAGGCTTGGGACCGACCCACCAGGGGAACCCTCGTTATCTCCCTGTGGGGATGGAGGTCCCAGTTAGGAGGGAAGGAAGGAAGGAGGACTACACACTGCACCGTTTTCTTTATTAAATTCTCCCAGGATAAATGGACTCAGATTTGTGCTTTAGGTACAAAGTTGTCAGGTCTGTGCAGGCCTTAATTGGGGTGAGGATATATCTGAGGATACAAAGCTTCCAAGTGACAAGTCACTGTGTGTCAGGACTGGCCCTTCCCCTCCCACTAGGCAGCGCTCTGCCTCTGCCTCATAGGGTCTCATCTCTCAGGTTTGTGTGGTGCATGAATGCCCTCGTCATGAGCTCCTCCTGTCAGCCAGAAGAGCCATGCATTACAGGATGGCCATGATACTGGGTCCTGACCTAGATCCCCAATCTCCCAAATGAGTGTACGGCGAAGGTTTAAATAAAATGAGACAAGTGGATGATTTTAGGGCTCTGGGAGGGTCAAAACCCTTTAGCTGAGCGCCAGACTCTGAGGGCTAAGATAAAGACTTCTCTGGACTGCCCATTTTTATTAGGTCTAAAAACAAAGGGTGGGGAAACTGAGGAAAATGCAGGCAAAGAGCAAGACCTTGGGAGTCACTTCAAGGACGTCTTAAGTAATGGATCAAGTCAATTCAGTAGAGCTGTCTTATCATGAAGACATGGTAGAAGTGAGACAGTAGGCGTAATTCGTGCAGCTGCAGTCTCTATCTACTTAATTGATGTTTGAGCCAAGTGTCCGCAGCTGTGGCCTTGTCTTGCCCCTTGAGGTATCTCTGGCCTCACAGGCCACTACAGGCCTCAGCCAGGACCAGTGATTCATAGAGGTTCATTTACTATGAATCAGCTCCCATCACCAGGCAAGGGGCCTAGGCCTAGGACAGATTCACAGATAAACATAGAAAGCCAGTTAGTTAATTTTAAATCCCGCTCAGAGCCGCTTTGTAGTGGTCTCCAACACCAAGCCACCTCATTTCAGTAGCTGAGAGGTGATGAAAACCTTGAGGTTTCTTGTCCTTTTTCATTCTGAGTTCACACATGGGGACAACTTGTGTTGTGCTAGGAAAGGGAATTTTATGTTTACAGGACTCCACGGTTAGGCTTTACCTCTAGATGTTCCCAAAAGCCTCATGGACTTGTAGGCAGTGCATTTGGAAGGTGGTTGGACACGGGGCTTATAGCTGATTGCTCTCAGGAGGGGGAGCCTGGTCAGAAGAGGCGGTTGCTGAAATGAGGCCTAGAAAGACTTAACTGTCTCCTAGCTCTTCTTTTCTTTCTCTGCTTCCTACTGCCATGCCACAAGCAGCGTCTCCACCATTGTGCTTCTCTGCCATGAAATCCCCACACACTGTGAGCCAAAATAAACCTGTCTTCCTTTATTTTGCTGGTGTCAGGTGTTTTGTTCCATTGACAAAGAAAGTGACCAAGACATCTCTCCTCCTTTACAAGAGCTATAGATGGTGAATGTTTTAGACGTGGAGTGCTGAGCCCCCAGGTGTTGGTCCATAGCCCATTGAGAACTAGGTCCCATAGCAGGAAGAATATGGCGGGTGACTGAAGCTTTAGCTGTATTTCTCGTCACTCCCAGAGTGGGTACCATCATATGAGCTCTGTCTCCTGTCAGATCACAGTGACTTGAGACTCTCACAGGAGCTCGAACCCTGCGGTGAACTGCGTGTGTGAGAGATCTAGGTTGTCGCCCTTATGAGAATCTACTGCCTGGTGATCTGAGTAGGGCTGAGGCAGTGATGATAGCGCTGGGGAGTGTAATTATTATGGATTGCAAAAGACTAATACAAAAGCAACTAAAAAATGATCCTTTGCCCATCTATGGGAAAAATGTGTTCCATGAAACTGGTCCCTGGTCCCTGGGGACCATTGCTTTAAAGCGTGAACTAACATTGCAACAAAAGTCCAACCCATGACATTCCCTCAGGTGACAGCTTTCCAAGGCTCCTGGAGGATAAGTGATGGTGCTCCAGTGGCTACATCTGCAAGTGACACTTGATGTCACCTCTGCTCCTAGATCTTCAAGGAGAGGCAGTAGGAGGGAGAGTTCACACCCTTGTGATGAGTTAATGAGAAACCAGAGATGATTTACTAGGAACTGGGCACATGGAAAGACTGGAGGAGAAGTGGCCAAACAGACCTGGGTGAAGTCAGCAGGAATTGGTCCATGAGGCTTCATTTATCACCTGTGTGTGTGTGTGTGTGTGTGTGTGTGTGTGTGGTGCTGGGGATTGAACACGGGACCTTCTCACTGAACTACATTGCAAGTCCATTTGAAATTCTTTTTTTTTTTTTGTAAATTTTGAGACAAGGTCTTGCTGAGTCATATGGTTGCCCTGGCTGAGCTTGAATTTTCAACCTGCCTGCCTCAGTCTCCCTGAGTGTTGGGATCGTTAGGTATGTGCCACCACACCTGGCTTTATCTGTGTTTAACTGACATTTCTCGGGTGAAGATGAGAGGGGACTCCAGGGTAATGAGGAGAACAGCTTTCCACAAAGCCTCTTGCTGTCTCGGGGGTGTCTTGGCACTTGCTGCTCCCTACACTTGGAAGCTTCTTTGCTGGCTCCTCTTCCACCAAGTGAAGTGCCACCTCCTCAAACAGAAGCCCTGGCCATCCCAGCGCGGGTGTCCCCAACTCCTGCAGAGCTCAACAACAAGTGGAAGAGCTTCGGGTGTCTGCCTGCTCCACCCTCTCACCCCCACACCCCAGGGCTTTAGCATTAAGTCCCACTCACTGGAAACAAACTCATTTCCAATAACCTGGCTCTATCCATTTTATGGAAATCCAATTCACACCCTGGAAATTAAGCATCTTTAGATGGTAGCTGAGCCTGGGTTTGGTTTCCATCCACATCTTTTTCCCTATGTCCTGCATACATATGCCTTTTGCCATGGCCCTAAGAAGGTCTTGAAGAAACAAAACAAAGATTCTATGGGTGTCTCAGGAGCCTCAGTGTCCCCATAATTCAGACCGCTTGAGAAGCTTGACCATCCATTCTTGCTCCACTGTAACACAAACCCACAATAACTAAAGCAAATAGTTAGGAAGTTGACTGAAAAGTTCCTGGTGCTTGGAAAGGTAATGGGAGCACAAGCTGACAGTCACTGATGCTGGGCTTATGAGCCAGCTCACTGACCGACTCTGTGTGTGGATCTCGTGGGATCATTTCGAAGCCTCACCTTGCTGGAAGCTGCTGTGGCCCTTGGGAGACTGTGACTTTTACCACTCTGCCCACCCTTATGATAGCCCAGCTGGGTAATAGGAGGTTGGTGTGGCAAGTGTGGGTCAAACTGTGAAGTGGAAAACCGTGCAGGTCAGTGAAGAAACTAAACCTTCACTATCAGTCAGCTTCTGCTGTTGAGGACCTGTGAGGGCTTTGGCTGGGGGCAGAGGTGGAACTGGATGAGGAAATTTCAAAGCGAAAGGGGGCAGATCCTCTCACAGTTCACTGCAATCACAAAGAGCACCTTAAGAAATTTATGACCACCAAACCAGCACTCCAGAAATTTTTCAAGGATATCCCAGAGAGAGAGAGACAGTGAAGCCAATAGTGGCAAAAGTCTAATGAAGTGAGCAATCAGGCAGGGTGAGCAGTTAACCAGAGTGGAGCAAAAAGGAGTCAGTAATAGGAAAATAATCCAATGACAGGAATGAGCCAATGCCTTTGAGTAACAGCTCTCAGTGGAAAAGATCTCAGTTCCCCAGTCAAAAGACACAGGTTGGCAGATTAGACCAAAACCAAAACCCAACAGTACGCTGCATACAAGAAACACATTTACTCCAAAAAGAAATTCATAGACTAACAATCAAAGAATGGAACACAAGTTTCCATGCAGCTCAAGCCCCCAGACAGGCAGGAGCAGCTATCCTGTCTTCAAACTCTTCTTTCCTTATGGATGCCTTGGAGTGAAATATTTCTGGCATTCCTTTGCAATCCCAAGTACAGATTCACAAGGAGCAGTTTCAAATCCAGCACACAAGGCTGTTTTGCCGCCTTTTGAGCTGGAATTGCCACCACATTCCCTGTTGCCAACCATGGGACCTGGGGGTCCTGGCTGTCTGTGGGAGCCACACGGTGTTCTAATCTCTCCTGGACTGCACAGGCTGCATCTGAATAGCTTGCTCCTGTCTATTGAAATCCCACCCTTTACTGAAGAGCACCAAAGCAACAGACTATTAAATTTAGTTAAATATTAGATTTCTCATTTAATGATTGCCCACACAACTGGTTTTATCAGCAGAGAGCTGGCTGTCTCACCAGGGAGTTGAGTTAAGCCATTTTATTTGTTCCCATAATTGCATTCAAAGAGGGCAGGAGCTCAACAGAGAAATAAGAAAAGATTGGCATATTCCCCGAAGGACTCTTCTTTTGACTTCAGGGCAGTGGGGACCCCCAGTCTGGAGCATACAAATGGCCACTCCTTAATTAAATGTGAGCCCCTCTAATATTTGGTGGAATTAGCTATTATCAGATCTGGACACAGCGAGCCCACAGAGACTGGTGCCTGCTCAGGAGGGCCGCTGCTTCCCGGTCTGCGAGGCCCTCAGGCTGCTCCAAGACCTGCTTCCAGTGGCCTGGGGCTCAGGGGGATTGGTGGTGTCGCTGCCTGCTGAATTCTGGAAAATAGGGAGCTGGATCCTAATGGCAACCAAAGGCAACTGTTCAGAGATTCGTGCATGGTCCCTCCGGTGCCTCCCCGTCCCACTGCCCAACTGTCCTTGGCTGCATTTTCTCTCCCTTTCTCTTGCCCATTTCCCAATCACTCCTTCACACACCTTTCTCTCCCTTGCCCACTCCTCACCTCAGGTGCTGTCCCCACCCTGGGCCAAACTGTCCAGTTGTATTCAGAGATCAGATCCAGCCCAGTGCCTCAAGGGGACTTTCCAGACTAACTCACGTCAAGGGACAGCACTTTGCTGTAAACTCTGGAGGGTCCATTGTTGACTGTATAACATATACTGGCTGGTTTTTTTCCTGGTACTAAGGATTGAACCCAGGATCTTTGCATTAAGCTACATCCCTAACCTTTTAAATTTTAAAGAAAATTTTTTAGACAGTGTCTTGTTAAATTGCCTAGCTGCCCAGGTTGAACTCTAACTTGTCATCCTCCTGCCTCAGTTTCCCAGAATTCAGATATTACAGTTGTGTGCCACCATGGACAGCTGTGGTGCTGTTTTGATGGAACAAGTGATACACTAATCATATCTTATAGTCATAGGGAATGAGAAAAAGTATCTAGAGGGTTTTCAAGCCCATAGGACAGGAAGACAGAGTTCTGGGGCCTGGTGAGTGAGAGGTGACACCAAAAACCTTGAAATGGAGCACAGAAGAAATCAAAGTGCTGTGACGTGGTATCCAGGACTACAGAATGGTTTAATTTTAAAATTAAAACGTTTTGCCCGATACTGCAAATATACCCTATATATTCTTTAAGAAGGATAAACATGAGGTGACAACTTAAAAATGTGCGAAATACACTGTTGATCTGACTCAGTTTATCTCTGTTTAGAGCATGTCTTGGTGCACTGGCCTCATACCAATGCTTATTTACGATAAGACTTCCTTCTTTGGCTGCTAAGCCAGCTCTCGAAATGTCATGCACACTTGCCCAGGGTATCTTCAGATGGAGCGTTGACGAGGAACCAGGGCCAGCCTTGGCAAGACAAGCACAAAGCTGGCACCTAATTCTGCCTTTGGGAGACACCAGATGGGCAGTGTCCCATGGAATTCATGGGACTGCATGGGGCCAGTCAGAAGCTGGAGCTAGTTTTGCTTCTTCATAGTACCAGGGCATTCTGGGAGGCTGAAGCAGGAGGATCACATATTCCACCCTAACCAGGGCAACTTAGTGAGACCCTGTCTCAAAATTTAAAAATATCAAAAAGGGCTGGGAATACAGCTGACACTGACGGCCCTGGGTTCAATCCCTGGTATCAGAAACATAAAAATAAACTAAAACAATAACAAAAACTAGACTGACGAGGGTGGGCGGCAGGGAAACCTGCCTTCCTCAGGACCCAGGGGTTTCGTAAATGGCAGCCCAGTGTCCAGCGCTCCCAAATACATGTGCAAGATGCTGCGGGGTCCTGGCTGTGGCACTGCCCTCCTCACCCCGCCAGTGTGTGTGTTTTCTCCTGTTACCACCAGCAGTGGCAGGGTCCCCGCCATGTTTGGCTGCCTTTCTACCCACACCTATGTTGTTCGAAGGCTCAGCCTCCTTGGGTCCCGGTCATAATTACATTCTTAAGGAAAGGCTTCTAAATAATTCAGAGTCACAGCTGTGAACACCCGCAGGCTCTGTTTGTAGAAAAGATTTTCGAGAGGGGGAGAAAGAGATTCCCAGGGTGGCTTGGGGCCAATGAGGGGGAGCAGGAAGGACAAAGAGTGCTGTAACAGTAATTCCAGCCTCCACGAGGCCACATGGAGTGGGGCCCAGGGCCCTGTCCCTGTCAAAGCGCCAGCTCCCAGCCTCTGCACTTCCTGACATGCAGGCCCTGACAGTCTGTGCCGCGCTGTGCCCACACGGCCCTGCCGGGGGCATTTCTAAAGCATCCTGGTGCTCAGCGTCCACAGAGGCCTCCACCGTCACTGCTCCTGGGCACAGAGCCCCGAGAGCTTCTTTGAAACATAAGGTTCCCTTCTGTGGGCCAGGTTGCCGCTTGGCAATGTCAGAAGAATGGTCACAGAGCCACGGCCACACCCTGCCTACCTCAGCCTCCCACAGTGGGTGGGTTATGAATCCATTTCCTTGACCATGAGCGCAATAACAGGTGGAATTTCACATCCTGCACCAGTGGGGTGTGGAAAGTGGGTGCCAGGGAGGGCATCCTGCCCCTTGAGACCTTAGAGCCTGGAAACTATATAGTCCCTGGACAGGAGAAGGCCTCTCTTCTCTTACTCAGTTCTCTTTCTGGCTGAAGCAGCAATGCCAATTGGAGTGCTAGGGTAGTGTGGCTTCTACCCCAGGCACACGGGACTCAAGGGCAGCTGATATCCTCTAGGTCCATGCCTTCCACAGGAGGCCAGCCATGAGGACAGCCACAGGAGCCACACGAGGTTTCAATGGAAGCCGGTTCCAAAGAACCCCGCACAGTGCAGTGTGGTACAAACACTGCTTGTTTTCTGCTCACTAGCGCTTTGCACTGATGAAGCACCGTGGTGACGCCCGCACTGCTTCACTGTCAAGCCTGGGAAGATTCTGTTCTTTTATCCCACCCTACCTGCTTATAGAGAAGAGCATATTGGTGTGTGAAGCTACCACATCCCAGGCACATGACGCTCTTCCTTTCCTACCCCACACGGTCTGCTCTGTGTCTCCAGGAGGCCCAAGTGATAGCCCTGCTCTAGGCTGTAAAATGCTTCTTAAGGACATGGTGGCCCACTCCTGTAATCCCATCCCCCTGGGAGGCTAAGGCAGAAGGGTCACAAGTTCAAGTCTGGCTTGGACAACTTAGCAACTTAGTGAGAGCCTGTCTCAAAATAAAAAATACTAAGGGCTGGGGATATAGCTCAGCGTGAAAACCTTGGGTTTGATCCCAGTACTGCAGAAGGGGAAAGAAGGACTCTGTATATTATGGAGGCCTCTATGGACAGCAGGTGACAACAGAAGATCTCTAGTCCACCAGTGCTGATTGCACTAACAGACGCAGGAGCCAGTCTGTTCAACAGGTGACAAGAAGTGCTACTAAAGTCTCTCCGAACACTGGAGTGTTCACATAGTACAGGTCTGGTGTGGCAGGTGGCACATTCTTAGGCAGACACTTCCAAAGCATTGCGCCCTGCCCCATGTAGATTACCTTGTTTTTATGTGTAGAATAAGTAAGACATTTTCTCAATGGTGTCATTCATATCTAAGACATTGGTCTGCTTCACTGTCATTTGCCCCTATGCCTTGGGAGCTCAGAGAACTTTGTCTAGCACCATGGACTGTTTTCACAGGGTAGTGTGGTCACAGCCACTGGGAGTCAAAAAGTCCTCTCCAAAAATAGAGATGCACTGGTCAGTGTTCCCATTGCTGGATGTGACACCTGATGCCCACTACTTAAAATGAGAGATAATGTGGCTCATGGTGCAGGGGATTCAGTCCATGGTCAGCTGGGTCCAAGGCAGGAATATCATGGCAAAAGGGCACGAGGATGAAGGCTGTTCACATCATGGCAGCCAGGAAACAGAGAGGGGAGAGGAGGCTAGGAGGGAGCCAGACCTTTCCAGGTCATGCTCCAGTGATCCAGTTCTTTCAACCAGGCCCCGCCTCCTAGCAATGGATCCTAGCTATGCAGTGGATCAACCACTGATGAGAATAGCACCCTCATGATCCAATTACCTTCCAAAAGCATTGAATGAATGAGATTTGGGGGGTGTTCTAGATCTAAACCATAACAGACACAGTGGTGATCTTTGAAGCAGATACATTAATAATAGCATTTTCAAAAAGAAGCAAGTAAAAGCATTTCAGTGAATGGCTCTTGCAAGAGACGCATGCTGTATGTTTAAATGCCTAGAGACAGTTTTGTGTTTTTTCTTTGATCATAGCCTTAAAAAAACAACTTTTAAGTAGAATATAATGATAGATTTGTAGGCAATTGCAAAATTGGCTTACAGAGTCTTGGGTTTCTTCTCTGCCCCCCACCCAAGGGTGACATTGGCTGAGCCCAGAAACCAATGTGGTACCACGCTGCTGACTACCCACTTCAATCACTTTTCACCAGACCACTGATTTTAAGAGAAAAACTTTCTCAAATATATTCCTTTTTCGGTACCAGGAATCAAACTCATGACCTCGTGCTTGCCAGGAAGGCACTTGTGCTGCTGAGCTAAATCCCCAGCCCCCAAATATATTCTTAAATTTTAGCAAGTATTCAAAATGAACAGCACTCATTTTTCTTAAGGAGAAATGAGAGACTCTGGAAGCTTCTGGCAGAGTCCCTTTCCTGGTCCACATCTATGGTACCCTCTGAACCCACTCTGACCCACCTCATGGTGGATCTTTGGGCAGCAGCATCAGTTTTAGCAAGCACCCCACTTAGTCGCCTTGGCAAAACTGCCCACCTTGATGTGGGTCACCCTTGGTGCCTGATCGGTTCTCCCCCACCTCAAAGTCTTTGCTCTGCCTTCATTTGAGCAAGCACGCCCTCCTGGCAGCCTCTCCTCTCAGTAGATTTCCATCTCCTCTGCTCTGAGCCACGAGGCCCCACCCGTGTCTGCTGTGTTAAGGGTTGAGCCTGCTTTCTCCTCCATCACAAAGGCCTCGACTTCCCTGGCGGTCCTGAACAGACCTTCAGCTTCCCAGCGAGGGTCAGAGAGGTTTATCCTTACCCACTGTGCAGCCTGCACGTGTAGAGCCTCTGCGCCCCGCACACGGCCCGGGACCCACAGAGACAAAGGAGCGTCCTGATGCCCGTGCATCACGGGCTCCGGAGCACAAGGCCATCGTGGGCTTCTGAACCTCCTCCGGCCTTTGGCCCTGCTCAGCTTGGGTGGCAGAGGAGGGGTGTGGGACTCCCCACCCCACTGGCTGTCCCTCCACCCATGTCATTAGTTCTGGCCACCAGTGGGGCCACTGTGTGTGACAGCACGTGGCCCATTCTTGTGCCCATGCTGGGAAAGCCCAGATTATCCCCAGAGCCCTTTCCCTCTCTTCTCCAGACCTTCCAGAAGGTCTGGGGAGGTGGGCACTTACTTTTCTTATCCGTGGTGTTGTGCACAGTCACTGTGGGCACCCCGGGACCTGGATTGGGCAGGGAAAGAGAAAGACAAGTATTACGGTTGGTACATTGTCAGCTTGAGCAGTTTAGAAGTTTAACTAAGAGACTCAGCAGGGAGCAGCGTTCTTGCTTTGTAAATATCCTCATCCTGGCAAGAGGAGGGCAAGCAGAGTTTGTGAGTGCTACACCCCCCCCCCCGGGGTGTGAGGGTGGCCTGTGTACAATATAAGGGAGGAAAAGAGATTTGTTCTCCCCTGGCTGCTGCCTTGAAGTGTTGCCCCTCTGCCATGCCACCAGCTGGCCGCTGACTACGGACTGAAACCTCCACCAACAGTGAGCTAAGTAAACTTTCCTTCCTTCATTTTGGGTGTCGGGTAATTTGTCCCATCAATGAGAGAAAAGTAATCAAGACAACAAGAGAAGTCACTAGTCTAGTTGGGGACAAGCAAAGAAAAGACACTTTTCTGAGGACAGGAGGGCTTGCTGAGCGTGGAGCAGCCAGCTTTGTGGTGAGGGGTCAGCAGGAGGGAGGGTCAGGCCCACGCTTTGCCTCTGCAGTTGGGACAGACACTGGCAGCCAGGTGACGGTTCCACCGCAAATTCTTCCATTAAGGTGGTGCGGAAGTGAGATGCATTCAGGAGGAGCCCTGCTTTGCATCCCATCTCTTGTCCCCGTCCCAATCCTTCTGTGTTGCTGGGTGATGGCAGGTGGGGCTCCCAGTCACCCTCGAAGGAAAACGACTCTGCAGTGCCGTGGGGTAGAGCCAGGATGGGCGGCCCGTGAGGGGAGCAGGTGCATTTTAAACTTAGGGTCTTTTCAACCTCTGATCAGTGTGTGGGAACCTGGCCCCATCAGATGCTGAGGGGGCACCTGTGAAATATGTTTAGAATACTGCAATGACGCTGAGCATTTTATGGGGAATTATATTTTTGTTCATTTTCTCATAACCTCATTATTACCATCCCTGATGGTATCCTGGGGTCCTCAAAAGTCACTCACCCCAGCCCCAGTCTGAACAAGATGCTGGTCTGCTGGGCCCTCCAGGAAGGAAGCTTCCCTCCTAGAATACTTCACCCAGAATTGTGAACAGGTAACAGGGCCGTTTGAAAGCCTTGTGTCTAGCTGTCCAAGGCATCCCAGTCCCAGGCCAGGGTCTCAGGAGGAAGCATGAGGACCTGACTCAGCACAGGGGACCCTGGTAGCATGGTGACATAGTGCCTCAGAATACAAATGCTTCTTGTTGGGGACTCTGGGTGCTCAGGACTTGTGTGCAGGGTCATGTCAAAATCTCAGGACACAAAGCACTTGGGCAGGGAGACAGTTGGAGTTTTGTGTCCCTGGTACCATCACACACTTCCAGGGGCCATTCAACAGTGTCTGAGTTGAGAGCCAGGTGTCTGCTATGGATGCCACCTGGTTTAGAGACCCCTCTGCAGAGGCAGCAATGTGGACACCCTCACCGAGGTCCAGAGAGGGTGCTGAGAGTCACAAAGGGCTCCAGCTGAGAGGGGCCGTGGGCCAGGCTTGACCAGGGATGTCCTCAGGTTGTGGCTCTCTTGGGAGACACAGACCATGGTGTATCAGCAGTGGACATCTGGTTGCTCAGGAACACCAGATACCACCCAGTGCATATCCAAGTGCAGGAGCCTAGGACTCTTCCCATCCATCCAGAGAGGGGGCCAAGAAAGCCCTAGGGTGTGTAGCAGGCAGATCTAGGATAAACAATGCAGATTCTCGCACTACAGACAGGTCGTTTGCAGTACTCAGGACACACCATTACAAAAGCATTCCTGTGGACCTGAAATTCAAATGTAGCTGGCCCACTGTGTTTCTGCCCCACTGTGTGGAGGGGCAGTAATATGAGTGTCCATGGCCCTGGACCCCAAGAGATGGCGCTTACTGCAAGACAGCTAAGCACTGACTGCACGTCTGAATTCTTGAGATGAGCTAAGTTCCCACCCTTGGATCCGGTGCCCGTGCTGGGGCCTCGTGGAGGAGGAGACCAGTAAGGAGAAGGGGAAGAGTCCTCTGGCTTCCTGTGCGCGCATGCAGGGAGCACATATGCTGATGAATAATGTAAACAATTATTATTTATTTAGCACCTACTCCATAAAAGGCTCGCTGCTAGATGTTTCTAATTGGATCTTCACAGCAGTTCTGCAAAGTAGATGTTTCTAATCAGATTTTAAAAAGAAAGCACAGGGGTTGGAGTCTTTGGTCCTGTCTCACCCACACATGGCAGGAGTTACTCTCCCCCTATTACTGCCTTCTCATTCTTAACTTGTGAATTTAAAACATGTTTCTAAAATTATTCAAATACTAAAGAAAGGAGTGAAATGATAAGTCCCATTTATTTCATCTCCCTGCCTCCCAGGTGTGATGCAAATATTCCTACAGTGTCCTAAAATGTTTATCTGCAGATGGGTGGTCTTATTTACACATAAACACACATCTCACTGTACAGAGAAAAATAACATAAAAATATTTGCTTGTATATCTGCAAGCTTTACCTAGCCTCAAATGTTAAACTATACTTATCCTGGTTGTTATTTTAAAAAATGAAACACAGCAGATAGATTTGAGATCACCAGTGTGTTTTCCTCTAATCTCTGTAAAACTACTAGAAGAAAACCCAGGGGGAATGTCCCAAGACATTGTTTTGGGCAATTACTTTTTGGATATGAACCTGAAAGCACAGGTAACAAAAGAAAAAAGTAAACAAACTGGGTTGGCATCAAACTTCAAAGCTGCTGCACAATAAAGAAAACAATCAACAGAGGGAGGAGATGACCCGCAGAATGGGAGAGGAGTCTGCAGACCACACCTCTGACAGGGGCTCAGGATCCAAAAGATAAGTGAAACTCAATTTTAAGAAAACAAGCCCTTTATATAACTGGAAAAGGGTCTGACTAAATACTTTTGAAAGGGGATTTACAAACACCCAGCAGGTGTGTGACGAAATGCTCACCATCATGAATTGTAGAAATCCAAACTGAAACCACACTTGGACCGTGCACCTGTTAGAACAGGCACCAACAAAAAGGCGGAGAAAGAAGAGTGCTGGGGAGAATGTGGGAAGGGGAAGCCTGTGAACCGTTGGTGGGATTGCAGTTAGTGTGGCCGTTATGGAAAGAGTATGCAGGATTCTCAGAGCGTTGCAAACAGAACACACAAGCCAGGAGCCTCATTATCGGGTGCATATGCGAAGGAAATAACGTCAGGGTGGAGCAGAGACTGTTGCACTGCGGTGTTCCTGCAGCTGTGGTCACGGTAGCCAGGACATGGAAACAGCCTGTCTGCGCATCACTGGATGAACAGATAAAGCACGAGGGGGGTAGGCATACAATGGAATGTTGTTTAGCCTTGAAAAGCAGGAAATCCCATTCTTCTGACAACAGGAGCCAAAACAGAGGATGTTCCATTAAGTGGAAGAAGCCAGGCACAGAAAAGTAAGGATGGCGTGATCCCACCCACAGAAGGTAAAAACTGAACCTCACAGAGAGCCAAACAGTCATCCCCAGGGCTCCAGGGGCTGGAAGGCGGGCTGGGGAGGTGCTGGTTAAAGTACAGATTTCATCCAGACAGAAGGACTAAGTTTAAGAGATCGGTGGTGTAGCACGGTGAATAGTTAATCACAATATATTGTTAACAACTGCTAAAAAAGAATATGCTGCCTATAGTACAATATATATCAGTGTACGTATTCTGACAGTTGCAGGAGGAGGTGGAGACCAGGCTTGTGGCAGTGTGAACAGGGACAGCAGCTGTGGGAAGATCCTCAGGCCCTGTGAGCTGTTGGGGTCCATCTTGGACATTTGTCCCCAAGGATCCCCATGGGGGTATGCAGGGAGCGTGTCCACACAATGACTAACAGTAACACATGAGAAAATTCTCATCTCTGCATCAGCAGGAGAGCAGACAAGCAAAATGAGGATGCTCACACAGTGGGGTGCTTACGGCCCCCAGAAAGAATCGGCGGGAATCCGACCACTGACACAGATAAACAGCCAAATACAAGCTGATGAGGGCATCAGGCTGCAGCTGGTAAAGAGGGTCACACGTCCTCATACCAGCACCTTTACAAACTCGCACAACTGTTTTATAAAGCGACACACAGCAGTGGGGTCTTTTGGAGGAGCTGTAATTTCTCTAGTCTGTTCCCCATGCATGGAGCCACTGGGTTTTTTGCTTGTTCATTTCTACCGTAAACAGTGTTGCCAAAAGCCCTCATACACTGTCTGTGCACCGAGTGAGGCCGCGGCTATTGGCCAGGCCCTGGGCAGTACCCCGTGCGTCCCCGCTGTGGAGCCTCCTGTGCTCCCCTCCTCTCTACCCGCTTTCCAGGGTCCACTCGGGACATCTGCCTTCATGTGGTGCCTACTGAGTGGGTGAGAAAGGGACAGGAAAGGGAGTTTGCAGAAACACAGTGGCTCTGAAGATGATCTGAGCACGGGACAGTTCTTATCCATGCGGGGGCCCCTGGCCACACCTGTCACCTAGCGGAGTCCTGGCTGATCCTAACTGAGCAGGGTGGAGTCCCTATCACTAGAGGTGACTGAAGGTCTTGTGTCGGCATGGCAGGGTGGATGAGGTTAGGGACAGTGACACAGTTGACCACTGGAAGCAGAAACATTGTGCATTTCGGCAAATATTATCAAGTTGCCCTGTAGTCAACAGGGGATGGAGGTCTAAGGTTATCACTTTTTAAAATGCTTCCACTTCTCTAATGGGGAAATATTTTTAAGCATTTTAAAACTTTTGGGCAAAGTTGGAAGTCTTTTCAGGTTTATTGGGTATTTGTGTTTCTTATGTGTGTTTTGTCTACAAACTGCCTTTCCTCTTCCTAGTCACATGTAAATCGCTCTGATTACTTGGGAAATTCTCTTTCCATCACAATGCTGCAGAGATTTCTCTTGTGTTCCCTAGGGGCGCTGGCAGCACCAGGGACGGACGGCATTTATCATGCAGTATGGTGGATTGACCCACTGGTGGGCAACTTGTAACACCCGGGTAAACTGAATCTGCGTGGTGCTGGGTGTGGAAGGCCCACCTGAGGACTGTGGACAGCAACACAAGAAGGAGACCTGGAGAGGAGGAGGGTGCTGCGGATTCTCCTGGAGGAGCTTGTCACACTGGTTTCCCTGATATAAACTCGGCTGTTCTCATCATTAGAGGAGCTTGGGACCTCACTCTTGCTGAGGATGGGTGCAGTTCTGTTCCGGGGAGCTGTGGTCCTTTGAACACCGCTTCCTGGCTCCAGTGCAGATCCCTCAGCTGCTGACACAGCTCCTTCTAGCTTCCACCGCTGACCTTGGGGCCGTCTCAGTGCAAATTCATGATACAGACTTGCACGAGACATCATTGTGGGCTCTGGGCTCTAGTTTGACTTGTGGGTTCTGGTTCTTCAGCTGGACTCATGCAGGACATTGCTGTGGGATCCAGGCCCTTGGCTGGATTCTTTGGGTCTCTAGTGTGTAGACAGATCTCCTGCACTTTTTTGCACTTGACTCTTTGGGTGAATAGTATCAAATAATCATATAAATTATGTGACCTGTATGAAATTGTTTCCTCACAAACCCTGACTACAACATATAGAACTGTAATTTTAAAATCATAACTGTTTCTGCCCCATCCAAATAGACAGCAAGGTGGGTACATCCTGAAATCCTCGGGCTCAGGATCTGTGTCTCATTCCCTCCACCTACCCTGTGTCTGGGAGCAGGTGTTGAACACAAAATGTTTGCCTAACAGATTAATGCTTAATGAACCAGTGACCTTCTGAGCCCACGCATGGCTATGACACATCAAGGTAGGATCCTTAAATTAGACTAAAGAAGGGTCTCTCAAGACTGTTCTTCGTGTTCTGTTTTCGATAATTCGGGCCGTGTCTTCTCTGCGGTTGCTTAGGGCACTCTTGGCATCCGCACTAAGTGCCACGGGGAGCCGACTCCATCCACAGGGCCTTGGTGTGGCTGAGCCTGTCATCATTGTTATCCTAATGCAGCACACGTCAGGCCGCTCAAACACATCACCAGTAAAAATTACATGCAAAGAGGCTCTGCACAAAGCTAAGAGGCGGCCCTCCCTGCCATTCTGCATCTGAGGATTATGCCTTCCAACCTGTCAGACTCCTGCCCCGAGGTGGGACTGGGCTCCTGGTCTGTGACTGGCCGTGGTCCCATTCTGTGAGATCGTATCTACCTACCAATTTTGGCATTTCTACAGTGAGGAGGCATCTGAAAATTGTAGGTGACTTCCGAGAACACCTAAATCAAAATGAGCCTTCTTTGAAGATATAAAAGAACAACAAGAAGAATTTTGAGTTGGAAACAGATATCTGGCATATGTGATACCTTGACAATCCCGTGTTAGAGTTTACCTGAGATTTCTCCATGAACACAGTAAACACAACAGTGGCATGCACATGACACCGGGCAGCCCGGAATAAGCAGAGGGGGCACTCCCAGCCTGTTTTAAGCGATTGAGAATGCTGCTGCTGATGGGGCTTAGGAGCGTTTCTCTCATTAAAGTTCTAAACTGGTCTTTCAGCTTTTCTTCTTCTAAATCATCCTATACACAAGTAGCCAAAAACTAATTTATCCTTAGTTGAGATCAATTTCGAAGAAAAGAAAGCTCTGCCCCTTTGCCCCGCTGTCTACAGTCAGCGCATGCTCCCGCCTGCACACAGTGCAGTGGTGGGAATCTGCAGCCTCTTTCTTGCGGCTTCCTAGATGGCCAGAACCTTAGAAGGCTCTGCTGAAGTGCTATTGTGACCTCTGCAGTTTGTACTTGCTTTCTACTTTGAACATAATTCAAGCACCTATTGCAATTCTAGTGTGTACAAGCCACAGGGCCAGGTCCACGATAAAGAGACACAGCTAAAGTATTTGTCACCAGGGAGCTTAGAGTCTGTATGGAAGACACACACTCTAAGCATCTTTGATGTCCCAGGCTCAGTGTGGGTGCCAGAATTCCATACCTGCCGTGGCTCCTCTAAGCCAGAAAGCAGTCAGGAGGTGGAGCTACCTGCAGCTCTGTACCAGCTGCCTTGTGGAGCCGGACAGTGACTCTCACCGGGTCTCAAGCGCAGGAGGTGGATCGCTGAGGTCTACTTTGCAAAGGCAACAGCAACATGGGCAAATCCTGCCCCAGCCAGCATTTCCCATTTGGTGCCAGGCATTGTACCAGGTGCTGCAGAGATGCCCTCTTAGCCTGTTGCCACTTGGGCAATGAGGGTGCACAGCAGAGTTCCCTCCAAGATGTGGATGGTGGACTGTGTGACCGGTGACACAAGGAGCAAGTTATACTTGTGCAGCCTTCGCTTACAAAGGGAACTGGAAACCTGTGGCCCTTAAACTTTGGTTAATGACCGATAGCATTTCGACTCAAGTTAAATATCTAATATCTAAGTATATATTGTTCCTGAAAGGGAAAATAAGCAAAGTGAAAACACTGAAGTTGTAATCAACACAGATGGTAGCTTTTTGGGGTCAAAAGAGATCTTGTGGGCAGAAGGGAAAATATTCAGGTCATATTAACAGCCAACCTTTGGGTTTACTGAACAGAAAATACTTATTTTTGTGTCTGGTTTCCAGCTGCATTCATGGTAGAGCATTTGCTGGCACCTGCTTGACTGGAGGGAGAAACGGGACAGTTAAAAATGACAACGAAGTGATTGAAAAGGACACAGAACTGCGAAGGGATAAGTCCTTGGGATACATTGGGAAGATTCACAGAGACAAGCTTGTCCCCTTGCTTCTCTCTAGGTCCTTGGAGGGTGCTTCTGTGACACCGTTTCCACTGCAGCTAACCTCTACATAGGTAAACAATGACTACAACCCCGGACCACAACCCCACCTCTCCTGTCCATATCAAAGAGCAGCTGAGCCCAGGCAGGGGAGGAAGGCTCTGGCTGGGCAAGATAATTTGCAATGGCCCTGCTGTGCACGGACTCCAGATCTCTCTATTTGCCAGCTCATGCATTATGGATGGCGGAGACATAAAGTGTATACAGGGTGGTGATATTATCATACTAATAAACGGGGAGGTGGCCAGGCTACCAGGACCACTGCAGATAATTAAAATATTTGTTCCGAAGACAGTATTTCCTAGTCAATGCTGCAGAGGGGTCGTTGTTGCTGTTTGATTTGGAAACCTTGTTATCACTGACATCAAACCTGGGATTTAGTACTCCACCCCCATGCCTCACAGCCTTTAGTTTTGCTTCAATCCAATTTGATGTCCAGGGAACTTGAAAGTGATGTTAGCTCCCAGGCAGCGGTTTGAGCGGCGTCGCTCAGTGGGGGAGGCAGGAGTGGGTGGGTTGTGGGACCCACTGAGGGATGGCGGAGGACGGGGCTCTGCCTCTGTAAGGTCGTGGGTGCCCTCTTGCCCAGAGATTGTCAGGACACTTAGGGCTTGTGGCCAATGTTTTAGGAAGAGAAACCTTTGCAATGACAATAAAAATAAAACAGAAGGGCCGTGTGCCTTTGAAATTCACCCCCTGCCTGCAGTAGATGATTCACCAAACCTCTGATTTTAGGAATTATCTGCATTTAAAGTCACAATGTCACATCAGCCTGGGTGAAGCCTTCAAGATGATTCAGAAATTCAGAAATCTCAGAACTCAAAGTATGAAGGAAGGCGCTCAGTTTTGTATGAGGAATGCCGGCTGCTTGCTGCGGCCCTGCTGGATGCTGGGCTGGGCTGGACCTTGGTTTCCGGCTCACACTCCAGGCTCTGACCCATGTCCTTCTCCGGCTTTCGGAATTGCCCTGCACCACCACATCCTGATTCTAAAAGTGCTGCAATGATTGTGAGTCAAAGAAATTCCATTCTAATGTGACTTCAAGTGTTACAGGTAGGTCTTCAACCGTCCTTGGAATTTAGGAGTCTTTTAACAACTTTGTTCCTACACAGAACAACGTACCGTGAGGAACTGCCAGTCAGTTGCTGGTGGACAGCAGTGGATGGACGAATGGACAGACAGTTCCTCGGCACTGTGTCTTCCTCGGGAAGCCCAGCACGTGGCAGAGGCCAAAAACAGCCTTGGTGCTGCCCAGCACTGGCCCGAGGTCCGTTTTTCTTTTTTTAAAGAAGTGTAGAAGATTGTGCAAGCCAAGCTGTGGAATGGGGCGTTATAAGTGTGATGCTCATGGTATTCCACCAAAAATTGAGCAGATGCAACAGTGCAGACGTGTGTAGACCTTAAATGTCTCGGACAAAAAGATCATTTTATGAAAATAAATCTTAAGTGCTCTTTGTAGCATTCTCGTTTACTCATTGTTCATTGCGGGGATGCCTGCCCAGCCCCTGGGTCCAGGGGGACAGTGCTTACTCGGACGCACAGATTAGGATGTGGAGGGCACCAGGCTCCATTAGGTCATGACACTGAGGAGGGCCCCCCGGGAGTTCCACCCCAAGCTGGCTGCAGAGCTTGGCCCAGGGTAGGTACCGCTGCTAGCAGACAGGCCTCACAGGCCCGTGGCAGCAGTGCCTGCCTGATCTTGCCTTCCTGTTGCCTCTGTGTGTCTTATTCTTGACGCACAGCTGAGGGGCAAACACCATATTTGCCCCCAGTCATACCCCACCTTGCCCCATGGGCTGCTTTGTGTCCTGAGGCTCTGAGGTTTGGCAGGTGGGGGCATAGATGCACATGCGGTCCCAGGATGACTGGGTGGTGGGGCAGCGTAGCCCCAGAGTCCCTGCCTAAGATGTGAAATTGCCTGCTGGCTGGTCTTGTTACTGTTTGGCTTTGAAGCCTGGGTGTCTTTCTGGACTCGAGGCCATGGAAGAAGCGAATTGTGTTTTAAATGAACACAGCCCAGCCCTCGGTTCTTTATGCCACGCTGCATTCTTAGGGGTCCTCTCAGTGGAGCCAGAGAAAGTCTCCCATCTCCATGGTGACATCCCGGGCTGCCCACATGGCTCCTGACCAAGGCCATACACACAGCTCTGACCGTGGTCCTCTACTGCAGTGACCCTGAGTATGTCCTCTGCCTCTTTCAGAATGAGATTCGACCTTGGCGTGAAGCATGAGACATCCCCAGACCTAATTTCTCTCCAACTCGTGCCACAGTTGGCTGGGGAAATGCATCGTCTCGGTGATGGCTCTATAGCCCTGCCCTCGGCACCTGCTGACCTCTGCTGGGAAATCCTGCCTACCGAGCTCCTACACACCCTCTACAATGGCGTCCTGAAGACTTTTCCTTCTCTGTGATGCTCCTGTGACTGTTCTCTCCTTTATCTGTGGTCATAAGAATAATGACAGTGACGACGGCCATGGATCATGCCATACTTACAATGTGCCACACATTGTCCTGAGCATCTTACATACATGAATACACTTGTTCCTTAAAATAACCCTAAGAAATATGTACCACATCCCCACTTTGCAGATGAGTAAACTGAGGCACATTTACATTCAAGTGGCCTGGCAGATGCTGTCCACTACCTACTGATACCAGCTTCTCCGCATGGCCGCTTGGACATGTGTATTTCTTTATCATACAGGAAGCAGGAAAACTCCGAGTGAGCCCTCAGCCGCGCTGGTGAGCCCAGCAGACTTGAGCCATTCACTTTAATGAGTAGGTCCTTTGCTTTGCCACCTGTGAAATGGTGGTAAGACTACGGCTCCTCTGAAAGAATGCTCTGACTAAGTGACAACTCATGCGGGACACTTGGAGTAGACCATGGTCCCCGCAATCTCAGCATGTCATGCATCCACCATCACAGTCACTATTAATCCATGTTACTGTTTCACAAGGCGCTGTCTCTGTCCAGTCACCCACGTCTGCTCCCAGCCTTCCTGGGTGGGTGAGTGGCCACATCAGTGAAGAGGGAAGACCCCGTGAGGTTAGAAGCCACAGCAGCGGAGGCTGGCTGCAGAAACCCCGGTCACCACCAACACGTCTTTGCTTGAACCCTCTTCTCAGTCCCTGTGCAGACAGCTTCCCTGCTGCGTTAGCCACCACACCGCCCCACCGCCACCTTGTGAGCTGTTTCCAGGTGGGTCCTTTACAGTGGTGTGCTCCTGCCCCCCCAAGCATGCAGAGGCCCCGGTACTCAGTCCTGTGACTGCCTGCCAGAACCCTCCCCCACCTCTGCATCAGAAAGCACTGACCCTGCCCGACTGTGCTCCCAAGGGCCTGGAGCAGCCCCTGGGGCTTGGTGCCCACTGTCTTCTCTCCAACAAAACCCTTCGGTATCTAGGTGGGAATACTAGGGCGCAAGGGTCTCCCAGTCTCTACTTAAATGATCCAAACTCTGCCGTCACATGCAGGCTCTTGCTACAATTGAGTTCTGTTTCCTTCAAGCAGAGTTTTCTTATTACTCAACCTTTTTGCCCCCGCAGTTCTTTAATCTGCAAAAGGAGACACTAGAACCAGATCAGAGCTCTTCAAAGACAGCCTGGGAGTCCCTCGAGGAACCACGATTTCCATACTGGGCTTCCCAGGAAGTTGCCTTTTGAAGACGGCTCTGAGGCTTAAAACAAGTTACAAACATTTGGATTAGAGGATCTTACCCTTCCTTCTGCCCTCACGGTGCATGCATTTAAAGCGTTCCCATCACCCTCTAGCTGGGAGGGAGTGCTCAGGCCTCTGAATTATTTAACAATCGCCTCGCTGCTCCTCTGTCTTTCGGCTCTCCCTGCCCCTGCGTATTACTGTTGTGGGAACCGTGAACCTCTGAAGCCATGTCAAACTTGAGACCTTAAAGGTCCTTGCAACGCAGCCCCTGCAGATAGAATCCCAAGTCCCCTGCAAACACAGGGCCCTGACTCTATGTTTTCTTTAAATAAATGAAAAAAATTTAAAAATCTAAGCTCTCCAGGGAGGATATGATTTTTAAAATCTTTGTTTTGGAAGAGAATGGTAGAAAAAGAAGCGAGGGGGTAAGGAAACTGAAAAAGGGGTGAGGTCTTAGGTAATGATTGTTTTGGAAAACATCACTGATACTGGGGAGAACAAGGAAAGAAATGAGCACCCACCTGGCTACAGATGCATGGAAACTGTGTGTGTGCATGCGTGTGTGTGTGTGTGTGTGTGTGCAGTGCGAGCCTGTGCATGTGCTGCGCGCACATTCACCTGAGTGTATGCACATGTGGCTTGTGTGTGCACATGTGTGGTGCGTGCCTGTGTGCACGTGCACATGTGTGAGTGTGTGCACATGGGTGTGACTTGTGCACGTGTACGTGTGTTGTATGCAGACATGCCCATCCCGGCCCAAGGCTAATCCCTTAAATTTATCCTTCAAATTTTTTCAGTTGCTAAAATACAAATCTCTTCCTCCAATTTCCTCCTCATTTCTTGTCACGTCAGTGGGCAATTAAGCGTAATTTCAACGAAGCTAATGATGTATAACACCACAGTGAAGTATTTGAGAACACATACATGAGTGATCTGTGGAGAGGAAGTAGGAATATAACTTGAACAGCCACACAAGTGACAATTTTAATTAATTTTCTGCTTTAAATAACCGAGTTGTTAAAGTGTGACCGAACAGATGTTCTCTCCCGAACGCCAGCCTCCTCGTCACGCGCTGTTGTCATCAGGAGCCCTGCTTGTTGTGCGAGTGGGGAGGGTGGGACAGGCCATGTGCTGCAGAGGAGACCCTCACAGGTGGAGTGAAGTGAGACAGCCTCACACAGCTCTGCCCACACCCCAGGCACTGAGAAGACCGGAGAGGAGGCAGAGGCCTCGGTAGTGACCGACGAGTGACCTCCAGAGACTGGGCCCTGGGTTTGCTTTGGTGCAACAGCAAGGACCTGATGGTTCTGGGGCCACAGAAAGAGCATTCCAGAGGGCCGCAGACAGCTGAGGTGTGGATGGCGCTGCCATGGCTGGGACAGACCACCTTGACAGCACTGGCTGTGTTGGTAGCTGCGTGGGATGCCTGCTTCTGTGACACCAAGATGAACCACGGACTTGAGATGGTTTCACAGAGACTCTAAGACTCATCTGATTCCGCAGAAATTAAAATGGAAGTAAATCGTCTGGAAGCGGGGAAACAGGGCTTCACACAGCCTTGAAAGCAGGTGCTCAGATTGCAGCCCCAGAGGCACCTGGGGCCGGCGAGCTGGGCTGGCACAGGCGAGCGCTGCCAGCAGCTGTGACCCCAAGGGTCAGTGGCGGGGCCTCAGGACTCTTCTCTGACAAGCCACGCACTGCGTTCGACTGCTCTGCTCCAAAGTGACCACGTGCAGCGAGGTTCTCCCCAGCCAGCCCCGGCCAGCAGAAGCCTAGCGAGGTGGGAAGGCTTTGAGGAACATGTACTGGGGACTGTGTCCAGTCCAAGTACTGTCCTCCATCATCTTGTGGCATCTTCTACCACGTGTCTATGTCTTTTCTCACAAGCACAAGAGTCCCATTGGATGACAGACCCACCCTATTCCAATATGGCTTGACTTAATCAGTCATGCCTGCAACGATCCTGCCTCCAATAAGCCCCCACGGTGAAGCACTGGGGGCCACGTCGCCAGTGTGCTTCTGGAGGCTCGTGACACTACACACAGCAGGATAGGTTGTCTGAAAGTCACACGTGGTTCACCCTGGCCCTGTCTGCATAAGTCATTCTTACCCTCCTCTACCTCCAGAAATGTCCCCACACGCATTTTACTTAGGTTAAATTTCAAGATATTCTCAGGGGAGCTAGCAGCGGTCACCACCAGTGCAGGTAATGGGTAGCCCAGTCCCTAGAACCTCGCTAGATCTGCAGACGCTGGATCCAAGAAGCATCGAGGGGAAGGCGCGCTCCCAGGCCCAGGCTAAAGGATCATAACTGTTTCAGTAAGGGATGAATTCAACTCTGCTCAGACCTGGATATCAGGATCCTAGGAGAGCAGAACAGACAGAGGTTAAAGCCATGAACTGAGCTTCAGTCCCTGGAATTTCTGCTGACAAAGGCGCAGCCTTGGTGTTTGAGTGTTCTGGCCTCCTGTGTGGACTGTGAACGGGGGACTAAGCACAACTGACTTTCTTGGCCACTGTAAGAGCAACATAACGGGAAGCTCCTCTGTTCACTTTCCTGAGAAACACTGGCCATTTTAGTCTGAAGCCTAACAGGTATTATTAATTGATGGCTAAGGAGTGCTAGGTTGCCAATTATTAGAAGGAGGACGTGAACTTGGCTCCCCTGTCTGGGGAGGAAGGACCCGTGGTCTCACCTCTGAGGTGCTGAGTCAGCGGCTTGCAAGGACGGCCGTAGTCACGGCATTGGCAGTATCATCACAATCATCAATATTGCCACCACCGCCTCCACTGTCAATACCATTTCC